>PISX010002086.1:0-171527 GCA_004024625.1 Mellivora capensis
CTAACCTTAAGCACCTTCCCAAAGGACATGAGTGCCTGGCCGCCAGAGGCAGCAGAGAGCAACCTGGACGTGGGTCGAAGGAAAGGTGGAGGGTGGCAGTGGAGGGTGTGGCTCCGGGAGACAGGAGAGGGTCTACTCAGTTCTGGGCAGGCGGACAAGTTAAAGGGTGGGGGCAATTCTGCACCATAAAGGAGACAGAAGCTGAAGACTAATGCCAATGACAGGACTCCTTGAGAATCGTTCCGGGTTTAGGGAGGACTGAGTAGGAAGGGAGAGACCCCAGGTCTGTTCCTGACTTGGCACCTGATTTCCAAGTGGCCCTGCCTGGGCTTCTTTCCTTCTCTGAGCTTCAGAGAGTGGAGCAGAATATCTCTGGGGCTCCCTGTGGGCTCTAGGTCTAGCTTTTGAACCCTGGATGCCTGACTTTAGTGTCTGTGTGGTCTGAAAAGGAATGAGAAATCACATGGACCAGACGTGGCCTGCAGTGTCTTCTGTGCCTGCTGTGGGGCAGGGCAGGGCTGCGTTGGGGTGCAGGTGCCTGCTGCCATAAAGGGGAAGGGTAGACAACAGTATGCTATATGAGAAAACTGAGACGCAGGATATCTTGTCCGAAGTCACACACAGTTGGTCTGGGAGTCAGGATGCAAACACAAGTCCTCTAATTCTGGAATCTGTGCTCTTAATCACTACTTCGCATGTTACCTCTTAGTAAAAATGCTGGGAGCAGAAGCAATGAGTGATGAGGCATGCAGAAAGGAGACAGAATTCTGCTGACAACTGAGCACCTCATCCAGATGGTCTTTGCAGCCCAGCTCTGCTTCTGCCCATGGGTTCTGTGCAAGCCTCACCCTCCAACCTTACAAACAGGATTGGTTCCACAGGCAGCTGAAGGGTCCTGTGCTTGGTTTAATGCTCTTCCGTCACCATCTCTGAGTTCTTAATAATTTTATCTTTGAACTTATGGTTCATAAGCAGAGTCTGGCAGGCCAGTGGAGCATCACGTGAGCAGAGAAGGCAGGTACAGTATACATGCCCCCCAAGTTTCCTGCCGCTCTGCTTGTATTAGCGTCTGTAGCGCTCTGTGAGCTCAGAATTCGGTCAACTGGCAACACATGGACGTTCAGCAAGACTCAAAGCCAAGTCCAAGGAAAGCATGTTATGTCTATAACTGAGTAAGCAGGGGCGCTGTGAGCCATAAGAAACCGTGCTTTCCTCAAACCAGAACTTGCTTTGAACACAGAAAGGAGACGATGGCATCCAAAGAAGGCAAAGAGCCAAGGAACTTTATCACATCCTTTCTCACCGGTGTAACTTCCCTGCGCTAGCCAACTGCCGATACTGAAAATGATGCGGAAGAGAAAGGAAAGACAGGGCTACCCATATCGTTTCTCTGCTTCTCAGTCCTTCCTTACTCACCAGTAAGCCTCAGGTGGATAGAGACCCCTGGGCCCCAGCCCCTTCCTGTCTGCTGCTCACCATTGCTCCCGCTGAGGCAGAAAAGACCAAATGGCCATCCTGTTTGGTTAAGAAAAAAACAAGTCCTCCGGGATGCCTTAGCGCTCTCCTGACATGCCTCCATATAAATTATACTTCCGCATGAAGGGAGCCAATCGGCCCTGAGAGACGGCGAAAACATCCTGTTACCATCCCCCACCACTCGTAACCATAACAACTCACCCCTAACCCCGGCAGGTGCTCAGCCTTTGGTAAACGATCCCGCTGAGCCTGCCAGCGATAATAAAGCTGTGTTCTCCCTGGTTTCCGTGTGCCGCTTGAGTTTCCTCGGTCGCTTCAGATTTTCCACAACAAGCCAAAGGTAGAGAATGCACTGGAAGAATGTATATGTATCAAGAGGTGAAATAAAGATCATTGAATTAGTTTCATATGGTGTTTGCACTGTTCTGGTTAAGAACAAAACACACACACACACACACACACGTACTGCTAATTGCAAACTGTGTAACTTTGGTCACTCTGCATACAAGATAGATTCTCTTATGTTTGTATTTAAAACTGGCACTGCAGGGCGCCTGGGAGGCTCAGTGGGGCAAGCGTCTGCCTTCAGCTAGGGTCGTGATTCCGGAGTCCTGGGATGGAGCCCCACGTTGGGCTCCTTTCCTTCTGTCCCTCCCCCTGTTCCTGTTCTCTCTCTCTCAAATACATACATAAATCTTAAAAAATATTTAAAAAAAAAAAAGAAAGAAAGAAAAGAAAAACTAGCCCTGCAAATATAATGCAAATGAATGGGAAAATTCATGTTAGTAATCTAAATTTTTAGTTTGTATTATTTAAGAATGACGTTAAATAGCAAACAAAAAACACCATAGTAAGTTGAGAAAGAGACTGCAGAAGAAAGAAAAAAAGCTTCATATTTTAGGACCTCTAATGCACCTTTTTTCCTGCTTTTTAAACAAAAATCTCCACATGTTCCATCTGCATGGGTTCCACAAATTATGTCATCAGCCTGCTTATAAATTCCTTTTTTACCTAAGGCAGTTTGATTCAGTTTCCTGTTATTTGCTATTAAGAGTCCTAACTAACTTGGAATCTTAATTTGAACTTGTTGGGGTTGTAACTTTACATCTTGCCCCAGCTGTTGTATTCAAACGAATGGAGGTGTGATGCAGTGTAAAGAACATGGGCTTTTATAGATGCAGGAAAGAGGCTCTGAGAGGTTTACTTTTGGGGCAAAGTCACAGAGCTTCCAGAAGAAAGATCTGAGACTTGAATCTGGCTCACTGTGGCTCTAGAAAGTTCCATAGAACTTTCTGTGATAAGGGAAATGTTCTGTAGCTGTGCTGCTCCATATGGTGGCTGCAAGCCATCTGTGGCCCTTCAGCCCTTGTAATGTGCTTCCTGCAACCAAAGAACTGAATTTTAAACTTTGTCATTAATCTGAATGTAAATAGTGTGACCAGTACCACGGTATCAGATGGCCCATATCCAGAATCTATGCACTCACCCTGTAACCCAGCACCTGACCGATACTGTGAGTGTTTGTAGAGGGGGTGGAGTGTTCACTGGTTCCCTCCGGTACATGGCTCTTTGACAGAACCTGGCACCCAGTAGATGCTCAACAAATAGCAACTAAGTGGTTTCATGGATGTTCAGATCCAGTTTCTAGAGATGAACAGTCTAGATAGGAGGGGCCAGAAGGCACCATGACCGTCATTTAACCTCCTGTCTGAGGCAAACAAGGGAAAGGACCAGCCTCAGCGGAGGTCAGGACAGCCTCCCAGTGACTAACGCTTGCAGGAATCCACACCAAGATGGCTAAGTTGTCCACACAAAACCTTCCCGGAAGGACCCAGCCTGTAGTAGGCTGGGAAGGCATGCCAGGGAGGAGGTTAAGGCGCCTCTGGTATGTCTCTGGAAAGCAGCCAACAAACCAGAGCTGTCATCACCAAAACCCAGCTAGGAGCTCAGACAGCTCGACCCAAACTTATTTTGATACATGGTGGGTGAGGTGATGTCCCAGGCCCACCGGCCATTCCAGGACACTGTTCCATGGCAGGTTCCAGAACCAGCTCTTGCACCTCCAACCTGGGCGCCTCTTTCAGAACAGGCTCTCCTTTTGCCTCCCCCCTGACTAGCACCCCCTTCCTTGGATTAACTCCTGGCACATTCAGGTCTCTAAGTGACCCCTCCTCCAGGAAGCCTTCCCACCCCTGCCTCCCCGGGCTGAGTTGATCCCCCTGCTGGCGCTGGAGTGCCATCAATCATCAGCAAACTCTATCTTGCGGCCCCTGCCCCATTACACTTAACACAGAGCTGCCCCAGTGGAAACAGCTTGCCTACAAACTCACTTTCACAGAGCGGGGTGGCTGCACTGGGGACTTGTGACTTGGGGCTCACTTTTGACAAGACTGTTTTATCTCCTCTGCCCATTAGCATCTTAATCTGTGCAGCTCAAGTTGCCCAGAAAGCATCTCGCAGACTTCCTGCTGCCCATTAGTTTCAGCTGCTCTGGAGGGCAACTCCTTGCTCCTTGGGGTGCCCCCCGACCCCGCAGGCCTTCAGTTTTGAAGGTGATCCATCAAGCGACGTGGTAACAAAAAGAACTTTACTCTGTTGTCATAAATACTTCCTTGTCAGAGCCACTTAGAAGGGAGCCAGGGTTAGCGCGCAGGTGGCGACCGCAGAAGGGCCTGAGCAGGAAGAAGAGAAGGAATGCTGTATCTCGGAGAGTCAGGGAAGACTTCAAAGTCGACGGGGCACTGGACCTGTGCCTCTGGAGTCAGAGGGAAGGACATTCCAGGCAGAGGGAACAGCGTGGGCACAGGGGTGAAGGCCGGAGAGAGGTGTGGGGCTGGGAGACTCCCATGGGTGGTGTCCGAAAAGCTCCACGTCTGTCGGGTGCAAGGAGCTGATGTCCTGGGGAGGTGAGCACACGCAAGCTCGAGGCCCTCAAACACTTCTCTAAGGAGCAAGGACTTCATCCCAGAGGCTGGAGTGTTCCAAAGTTGTGTTTCCTAAACACGAGACCCAGAAGGGGGCTGAGGTTCTGCATCCGCACTTAGAGACTTCCTCCAACATATGTCAGTATCGCAAAACTAAACAGTGAAACGGACAGTAACTCCCTGTGAGCGTCTGCAAGGCACCAGGCGATGCTCTGAGCACTTAGCTTGCGTCATCATATTTGACCCACATCACAATCCCATCAGCTAGGTGCTGTGGTATTATTCCTATTTTATAGAGAAGCTAAGCAATTTGCCCAAAGTCATGTAGACCGAAAATTTGAACTTGAGCAGTCTGACTTTGAATTGTTCTGGAGTAAGGAACCCACTTAACTTTGTTTCATCCAGCATTTCCCAACTTGTTTCTAATTACTGAAAAAATTTTCGCATATCTTGTAACATTGTAAGGCAACTGAGTCTGTGGGCAACAGGGAGCTATTAACGGGTTCTTATCTAGGACCCTTTTGATTTGATTCGCAAATATCCTTAATAAGCTCATTCTCAGTCACTTACATGTGAGTGTGAATTGGTCCTCTTTTAGAGCCCCCTCAATTTTCTTACAAGCTTCCTGAAGGCAAGAACTGTGTCAAAACATTGCTGTGTCCCTAGTACCCAGCACAGGTGGCATGACACGGTGCTGTAAAAACGTTTGCTTGAATGAGTTGTAATTTTGCCTGTTGAAGACAATGGGAGCAGCGGGAAGAAAGTCCTGGAGTCTGGGAGGTAGGGGGTGGTACTGTCAGAGGGGAAAAGGATGGGAGGCAGAAGCCATTGTGGGGTCACCGTGGGAGTCAGAGTCTTGAGGCTGACATGGAGAACACGGCACACCTGTATCAGTGGCATGGCTAAGGGCCAGGCCTGGACATGGATTGAAACATGAATCCAGGGGCGCCTGGGTGGCTCAGTGGGTTAAGCCTCTGCCTTCGGCTCAGGTCATGATCCCAGGGTCCTGGGATCAAGCTCTGCATCAGGCTCTCTACTCATTGGGGAGCCTGCTTCCCCCTCTTTCTCTGCCTGCCTCTCTGCCTACTTGTGCTCGCTTTCTCTGTCAAATAAATAAATAAACTCTTAAAAAATAAAACCAAATCCAAATATCTCCTCAGAATATTTTCTCTTTTAGACAGTAACTAAACTATGTGATTAACTGGAAAATGAGGCATTCCTTGGAGTCGAAGGTGTGTCAGAAAATTCTTGGTTTTAAGAATCAGAGTTGGAGAAAACATACTTTGCAGACCTGTAGTCACTCTACCCTTACTTCCCAAAGTTACCAGCAAAGGGCAGGGCCTTTGGAAGTTTGGCTTGTTGAACAGAGGGGTCCTTAGAAAGCACTCAGCCTGGTTCTGTTTCTTTCTTTCTTTTTTTTTTTTTTTTTAAGACTTTTTATTTATTTTCTCGGTAGGCTCCATTCCCAATATGGGGCTCAAATTCACAACCCTGATATCAAGAGTCACATGCTCTACTGACTGAGTCAGCCAGGCCCCCCACAGCTCCTGCTTCTCTCATTTGAAGGCCAGCAAGACTGAGGTCCAGAGAGGGTGAGGTCACAGAGCTGGTTAGGTTGGGACCAACATCCAAGGGTACCCTCCCAGTTGGGAGCTCTGTGCGTAGCTTAGGGCCTACGCCCTGGCCCCCTCTGCCTGGACCCAGCAGTTCCTTGGCCCCATCCTCCCCACTGTCCTCCTTGTTCCCTGTGTCAGGGAGGCAGCCCTTCCCCCCCCCCCCACAACCCTCCAACAACAGACTTGACTCCCTGCTGCCGCCTGACTGCCCCTAATGAGATTACAGACCCCTCAAGGAAAGAGATTAGAGTTAATTCCCTCTAGCTTTAAAGGGCAGTCCAGGCCACGAGAAAGAGCAACCAGGAAACCTTTCTCAAAAAATTGTTAAATATAGACAGTGATCCATCCACACAGCCCTCTCCCCTGTTCCTCCCAGCATGATTCAGCCCTGCTTTCACAAAGAATCTTGGGATGGGACGCCGCACCAGCCCCAACGAAGCAGATGCCATTATTATGTTTGTCTTATGAATGGGGAAACTGAGGCACAGTGCCCAGGGTCATACCACCCAGCTGGTCAATGGCAGAGCTGGGACTTGAATAGGTCCCTTAGGCTGTGTCATTTTTAAGAATAACAGGCCCTGATAGCCTGCAGAGTTCCAGCTTCAGGCTTGAAGCAGCAGTGAGGGATACATGTCCCAGTGAATGGCAGGCCCGAGTCTGAACCCAGGTGCACTGGACTCAGAGCCTACAGGCGCCACGATACTGCTAAGCACTTCTGAAGCCATCTATCTGTCCCTGGGGCGCCAATCAAACCATCACAGGCCTGAATTCCACTCTGCTACTGCGATTTCCATGACCATGACCAAAAGACTCTAATTCCTGGGGTCTTGATCTCCCTTTCAGGAAAGCGATCATTGGAATCTTAGGGTTGTCCCGATGACCCCTACAACTCAGTGAATGGGCCTGACAGCGCATGCCCTTTGTCTCAGTTTCCTCATCTGTAAAATGATACTCCTAGTAATTACTTCTTGGAACTGGTTATTAGGATTAAATGTGCTAGTGCAAGTAATGTGCTTCTAGAACAGCACCTGGTACACAGTATGCTTAATTTTTTTTAAGATTTTATTTATTTATTTGATAGAGATCACAAGTAAGCAGAGAGGCAGGCAGAGAGAGAGAGAGAGAGAGAGGAGGAAGCAGGCTCCCCACTGAGCAGAGAACCTGATGCGGGGCTCGATCCCAGGACCCTGAGATCATGACCCAAGCCGAAGGCAGAGGCTTTAACTCACTGAGCCACCCAGGCGCCCCAATAATGCTTAATTAATGTTACTAACTGGTAGTACCTTATTGCTTTGCCTTCAGTTCTTTCTGGAATAAAGTGCTGGTAAAAATCAAACCAACCAAGCAAATCTCTGGGCCCTTCCCTTGTTTAAGAGGTGCACTTGGCTTTGAGGTCCAAAACCCCAGACCACGTGGCTTGCTCTAATTTCCCAGGCCCTAATCTGTTTCTGGCTCCTAATGATGCAGCCGGTAATAGGATTGTGGCTTCCCTCTGGGGCAGACATGCAGGCCATGCCGTGGGGCTTGTGACCAGTGCTTAGCAACTACTCCCCCGGCCTGCCGAGCAGCCAGAGCCCCTGGCTGGGACCCTGTGACCCCGGCTGGCCTCACATGCATGGAATGGTACTGTGCCCCGGGCCAGCAGGCTAGGCTCACCATGGTGCCAGGTGCCATCCTGGCACGAGGGAAGGACGTGTGCAAGAGAAATGGACTACTCATCCTGTCTGTGCTCTCTGTCACCGTGGGCTGTCTTCTCGGCTTCTTCCTGAGGACCCGTCGCCTCTCACCACAGGTCAGCCACCCAGCTTCTCAGGGTCCCCGCCAAGGAGGGGACCTGAGGGATCTGGGAATCACAGTCCCATTCCGTGGCTCCCTGGTGACATGAGAGTGGAGGAGTCACTTTGCCTCTCTTGAGTCTCAGTCTTCTTATCTGTGGCATGGGGGTGATGAAACACTGTGGGGCTAGAGTGAGAGCTTGTAAAATGGCAGGGGAGGTAGTTACAGACGGCATCACGGGGTGAGCGAGAGGCCAGGGCATCTCATTAGAATAAGCACAGGGTGAAGAGGCATGGGAGCAGGGAGAAGGGGGTCCCGGAAAAGCGCAAAGCAGGCATCAGAGAACACCTCCCACAGTAGCTCGGATGGAGAGAGACCAGGAAGGGTATTCCGAGCAGAAGGAAGAGCTGGAGCGGGACACAGGGCCATAAAAGACCTGGGCATGTGTGGAGCAGACCATTCACGGCAGCTGGGGGATGTACCCTGCGAGGCAAGGGCTGGAGCCCAGGGGCTCTCAGGGGCCTGGCCCCACCGCTCAAGGCTTTGGGCAGGGGAGTGAAATGATCAGATCTCAGTTTGGAGAGATCACTCTGGTGCTGAGTGCAGAATGAGGGAGTCTCGGGCCAGGCAGGGGTCAGGCGAGGAGGTATTTACAGGGGTGAGACCTGACAGCAGGATGAACGGGGCCCATGTGGGACCTGTTTCCAGAAAAGGAACCCTCAGGGTGTAGGGGTGGATTGGCTATGGGGCTGGGAAGCAGCACAGGCCCCTGGGGTTCCGGCCTGTGTAACCACAAGGGTGGCGATGCCTTGTCTGAGCAAGGGCCCCGTTCCCTCTCAGCACCCATCTCCCACAGGACAAGGAGGGACACTCACATGGCATCGGAGAAAACGTGATTCTGACCCTTGTTAAAACAGTAAGGGAGACTTCATTCAAGACTACTGGGATAGGTGTCAAGACCATGGACTAGTGGGGGAGATCAGGCTCAAGTCTGAACACAACAAAGACAGCTGGGGCTTAGAGACAGGGAACATAGTGAGGGGCTAACTGAGAGAACATTGCTAAGAGGAGACAGGGAGGGTAGAGGGATTCTTGCCGAAGGTAGAAGGGGCATTCTCACTAAAGAACATAGCAGGATTTTTGCTCTAACTGAGCCAGGCAGGCCAAAGACAAGACCTAAGGTGAGGCCCTGCCAAAATGAGGGCCCCAAGTGGCCAGTCTCATGTTTGAGGAGAGAGTCTTTGTCAATGGGCTTCTGGAAGATCCTCTATTTCACAAGACTCCTCTTCCTCCAGCTTACCAACACCTAATATGACCTACCTGGGGCTCAAATGTCAGACTTCATCTTCCGTGAAAAGGGAAACACCCCCTCCCTGAAAACTGAGCCCCTATTTCAAGGCTAACACTGTTAAGCCACTCTCAGCTATTACGAGAGAGACTTAGACTCTGGAGGCTGCAGAGCCTTGAACTTGGTCTCTACTCATAAGCGGCTGTGTGGCCTTTGGCAAAATCCTATCTCCTTTCTGGGCCTCGTTTTCCTTGTCTGGGGTGGGGCACCATACGTCTATTGGAACTGTCATGAGCAGAAACAAGGAATCAGCAGTGCCTGGCCTACAGCAGTGCTGAGTAGCTGGTACTTGACTCCTCCCTCCCTTATCTGCCTGTCCAAGGTCTACCTGTGTCGAGAGCCATCTCCTATTCCATACCTTACAAAATTCTCCCATTCCTGCCCCCATCTGAAATAATCCTCTTCTCCCTCGCTCACATCACACTCAGCCTTCCCCTGTAACCAGCTGCCGGCTGTCCCGCTCCGGGGCCTTTTGTGCAGGTGTCTGGAGCCCCTGGCAGATTTTGACTTGCTGAACATCACATGGGCTTTCATGAGCCAAAATGTGAGTCTAGCTCAGGCTTGTCGCAGAGAAAGCCCTCGCCTCTTTGCTGAATTAAACGGGCAACAACACAAACAATCTGCAATCTACTTTGATTTCCCCGAGCAACAAAAAATACATTTCCTGCAGGAAGATTATTTTGTGAAAACAAATTGAAATGCTTTTTACTAAAAGCCAAGCTCATCTGGGGCCTCCTTTGCCAAAGCTGCCTGCCCCATCTGCTTGGAAATGCAAATGTGTTCCGGTCTGGATTAACCTGCCAGATAAACCGAAGAAAGGCTGTGGAGTCTTAGAGAAGTTACTTGGCAGGAACTGGCTTTCTCAGCATCCTACTTGGAAATCCAGGAGTTGTTTCTATGATCTCTGCCTGTGACTCAGAAACTAAACCCTTCTTATTTTGCAAGCTTATGCAACAGGCAAAAGTCATAAACAATTTGCAAAATGGAAGCATGTCCTACTTGTGAAAAGAACTTACAAGAGCACAGATTTTTGGAACTAGTAGCTCTTGAAAAAATATAGATCATTTTGAGGGGCCCCTGGGAGGCTCAGTCAGTTAAGTGTCTAACTCTTGATTTCAGCTCAGGTCATGATCTCGGGTAAGATAAAGCCCCATGTGAGCCTGCTTGGGATTCTCTCTGTTCCTCTCCCTTTGCCCCTCCCCCTCTCGTGCTCCTGCATGCATGCTCTCTCTGCCTCTCCAAAAATAAATAAATGAATAAAAATAGAGATCATTTTGAGAATTCCAGTTAAACCATGGTAAATTTACAATTGCATCCATTTTCCTTTCTTTCCTGGAATTCCACTAAAATTATACTTCTGGGATTTTTTTTTAAAGATATACGCTCCCAAGAGAACATAAAAGGAGACAACTGAGAAAAGAAGTTGAGGGAGTACCATAAATTAGGCAAGATGGCAAGTGGATAGAGTTGAATGATCTCACTTAGTAGAGCACAGAAAGCTAAAGCCTGTGTCTATAGAAGTAGATGGCATGTCAGTTTGGCTTGGAAAACTCCAGAAAGTTTCTGTACTTGAAAGTGCAAAGAGCTGCAGGAGACCAGGTCAAGCCAGGAGGTGAAATCAGGGGCATTGGTTGGAATTTTGTAACTGGAGCAGTTAAGCCCATCAGTCCGCTCCAGTCCATGTAATCAGGGCACTCCTCATCCACCCATCTCTACCTGCTTGTGTCTCACAGAGAGGCCTGACAGGGAAATCGGTCCACTTGTGTGGGTTGGGGGAGGGGAGGTGATGAAGCACATGTGTCCCGCAAATGACTGGGCATCTGCACTGCAGTGTGGGATCCCTGTAAGACTGCCATCAGCTGGGCTTAGGCACACCCTCAGCCCCTCGTGGAGGTGAGAAGAGACTTCTCACTGAGCCTCAGAAAAAAGATCTCCTCCCCCATCCCATCCTATCCAGAGTAAACAAATCAGACTGTCACCCATCACCTGTCCTCAAGGAGCCATCACCTGACAATTTCCACTCACGCATACACAAGTTCAGCGACTCACATATGAGGAGAAAGCCAAAGTCAAAGCTTCGAACAGAAAGGCAGGGACTAAAGAAACAGAAAAGGAGGTCTCTAATGAAGCAAAGACAATGCAGGAAATAGAAGAAAAATTTTAAAATCTTAAGTTCTTCAGAGATGTAAGAGAAGATACAGTGACCGTAAAACAGAACAGGATGCAAAAAGGAGGAACAATCCGAGAACAAGAAAGAATTTTTAGAAATTAAAAATCAATGGGGCAAGATAAACATGTCAGTAGCTAGGATAAAGTTGCAGAAATCTCCCAGAAAGTAAAACAAAAAGGGGTGAAAATAGAAGAAAATCGGAGATGGCCAACAACCAACTCTCTAGTATGAGTTTTTGAGAGAGCTAACAGGAAAAATGGAGAGAAAATTTCACAGAGCCTGTAAGAAAGTTCTCAGAAGTGAAATGTATGCACAGCACTATGAATTTTTTTTTAAAGAAAGAAGAAAATCTCATGCTGTGGTACATCACCATGAAAATTATAGAAAACTGGAAATTAACAGAAAATCCTTCAGTGGTTCTGAGGGAATGAAACAAGTCTCCACTAAGGGATAGGAAGAATGGCTCCAAACATACGCAACACTGGAATCCAGAAGACAAAGGGAAATGCTTTTGAAATTTGCAGGGAAAATTCTTTCAAACTAAGAATCTTATATACGACCAGACTACTATCCGAGGTAAGGGTAGGATAAAGGCATTTTTGCTCATGTAAGGACTCAAAAGTTTCTCTCCCATTCACCCTTATTTCATAAAGATTTCTGGAGCACTGGAAATGATAGTAGAACAGGAAAGGAGGCCTGATTTCTGGGCCTGCACTGTCATCACTAAGTCCTCTCTGTCTTTTGGTTCAGCTCGGCTAGAAGATCTTTAAAACTCGGGGCACCTGGGTGGCTCAGTGGGTTAGGCCTCTGCCTTCTGCTCGGGTCATGATCTCAGGGTCCTGGGATCAAGCCCCACATCGGGCTCTCTGCTCGGCGGGGAGCCTGCTTCCTCCTCTCTCTCTCTCTCTGCCTGCCTCCCAGCCTACTTTTGATCTCTGTCAAATAAATAAATAAAATCTTAAAAAAAAAAAGAATCTTTAAAACTCCTTCTCAGCACCAAAATTATATGAGTTGGGGCTTTCCAAAGCATCAGACCATTAACCAAGTGTTTAGCTTTGGTGGAAGGAAGGAAAGAAGGAAGGGAGGGCGGGCGGGAGGGAGGAAGCAGCGAGGGAGAGAAAGAGGGTTGCAAGTACAAAAATTTAACTTGGATGGTGCTTGGAAGTCCCTGTACCAGCCTCACCCACAACATTACCCTCTGAAAAGTAGCCTCAAGCTAGGTTTGCCAGAAATAGCAAAACTGAGTTAAATTAAATTTAAAAATTTAAAAACCACACACTCAGTTAAATTTGTATTTCAGTTGTTGTTCATCTGAAATTCAAAGTCAACTGGGCTTAGGGGCCCTTCTTCACTGTCAGGTTTTGGTCCTATGACTCTGGAGACAGCTGAGGGGAGGGGGACACAGACTTGGCCCCCCAACCCAAGGCCCCAGGGGTAGGATGAACCTAGCAGCCTGTGCAGAAGTTGAATGCCAAGAACTTTGCGGGTAGGTGCTCTTTATTGAGTGGCGTCCCACCCACTCCAGCCGATGTGCTCTCCTTCAGCATTTTACATGTGCGCACAGCAGGGGGCTGGCAGGGACCTGGCGTGGTGTTGGGGGGAACCACACCCAGGGGTGTACCCCTTGTAGGAGGAGGCACAGACTCAAGAAGGCCATGCTCTGTCTCTGAGTCCGTCTCCCCACACGCTGGGCTGAGCAGTCTCGGGTGCAGGAGCGGGACTGCATTCATTCTGGGGTGCCCAGCATGAGGCCTGGCCAGCCTGGGCTGAGTAAATGTGGGAACAGCCTCCAGCCCTGCCCTCCTGCCACTGACCATCTGCTGCAGGAGATGCACGTACAACACGAACAGGCGGACGGACGGAGCAGACGTCAGGGAGAGCCGCCACTTACCGCCATTACAGAGCCTTTATTCCCATCCCATCTGCCAGGTGCTCTCTGTGCCTCCTTGCACTGAAGCCTCCAAAGGCTCCTACCAAGTGGTTGCAACCCTTACGTAACAGATGAGGAAAAACTCAGAGAGGCTGAGTAACTTGCTTAAGGCCACACAGCTAGTTACGGGAGGTCAAGATTAGAATCCAAGTCCGTTTGGCTCCCCAGCTGTCGCTTCCTCCGTGTCCTTGTGCTGCCCAGGAGGGCACAGGTGAAACAGTGCTCGGAGGCTGTAAGCAGCCTTCTATAACCCCTACTCTTGCTGTATTTTCAGGAAATTAGTTACTTCCAGTTTCCTGGGGAGCTCCTGATGCGGATGCTGAAGATGCTGATCCTACCACTGGTGGTCTCCAGGTGAGGAAGGGGCAGGGGTTTGGGCGGTTGGGGCTGGGAGGGGAGGGGGTTCTGTGCCGACAGTGCTGGGGGCACATTCCTGCTGTGGGTGGCTAGCCTGGGGCCATGGGCCCTGGAATAGAGTGCCTGTGGGGTCCCTGTGATCATTAGGTGGTGGCCCGGGCTGTTGGGGCCTGGGGTATCAGGGGCACCGCTGACTTCAGGCCCATTCAATGGGCTTTATTGTGACTTGAACAAGTGATTTGGTGTCGGGGGACGTGACCCGACTCCCAGGTGGCTCAGGGCCAGGGAGGTCGGGGATGGCTTCCCAAAGAGGCTCTTTATGGTGAATGCAGCAGAGCGTGAGGGAAAGACAACTTTGGAGACACTCGTGAGATGATATCCGGGCTCAGCTGGGCAAACTTGGACAGGTGCCCAGACTCCTCTGAGCTTCAGTTTCCTCGTCTGCAAAATGAGAACCGTAACAACTACTCTAAAGGGTGGTTGCGAGGACTGCCCCTGGCTATGCATGCTTGTGTGTGCTAGATGCTGGGGAGGGCCACTGGAAATCAGTGATCACCTGTCCCCTCTCACTGACATGCTGGGTGACCTGGAGCCAGACCCTGCCCCTCTGTGTAATGAGCTGGCAGCTCCAGGTGGTGTCTGAGAGCCCTTCTTTGCTCTGAGGCTGTGGGTTTGGAATCCTCACCTCCCAGGACTTCTGTGCACGGAGGGACGTGAATATACGTCTCTGAGTCCCCTGTGTGTGTTGGTGGGGGGTAGGGGGTTCTGTCTCCTGGGGCAAGGTCATCGGATCCCCCACTACTGAGCAGTGAGCCAGCTCCTCCCTTTCCCTCCAGCTGTACCCTCTGCTCCATCAGGGTGGGGAAGGGGCTTTGTCAAGTTCAGTTCAGTCTCCTACAGGCGGCATTTAGGTCTCTCAGGACTCAGTCTCCCAAGGATCTTGTGGAAAGGCTGCCTCCCTCCCTCTAAAGCTTTCCCTGACTCCTCAATCCACTCTAGCTGTTGTCTCCTCTTTATGCATCTTTTGAGTCATTCACCAAGTCAGTGAAGGTCACCAGTAGCTTCCATGTTGCTAAATCCAAAGGACGCTCTGCATGACCTCTCTCTCAAGCAGCTGATGCACTCAGAGCAGCTGATTCCCCTTTCCCTCTGGAATTCCTCCTCCCAGCTGTTGCCTGTTCTCTGCCCCTCCATCCCAGGCTCTCTTCCTCTGCTTCTCAGAGCTCCTCTCATCCATCCTCGAGGCTTTGACGTACCCCCTGCAAGCCCGACACTCCCAAGTACTCCCAGGCCTCTCGTCTGACCCCCACACTCAAATTACCTATTCAACATCGCCTCTGGATGCTTAACACCCGTCTCAAATCTGTGCAGCCAGCCCGTGATTTTACCCCACGAACCATTTTTTCTGCTTTCTGCTGGTCCATAAACGGCAGTCCATCCACCCAGTTCTTCATGCCTCCCTGCTAATTATTCCCTTCCCACTCCCACCACCAGCCTGTCCATCAGTGACTGCGGCTGGTTCTTCCCCCCCAAATCCAACCCACCTTCTTCCCTACCACACAGGTCCAGACTCCACGGTCACCTCACCAGGCTCCCTGCTTCTGTTCCTTTTTCCCTCCCACCTGTTCTGCACCCTGTGGTCAGAACCACCTCCTGAAAAGCCACCTGGGCTGTGCTCTCCATTAACCTAAAACCCATCCACAGCTGCCACGGCATTTCCAACAAACCCTTCCACCTGATCTCCACCTGATCTCCAAGGCCCCACTCACTCCTGTCCCACGGGCCTTGGAGACCAGACAACCCCTCCCCCATCTCAGGGTCTCCACAAGGCTGTTCCTTCTGCCTGCAACTTGGCTTCCCCGCACCCTACATCTCTTCCTCCTTCTCTTCCTTTAGATTGCCATCTCCTCGTCCCTGCCTCAGAAGGGCCGGCCCCACCCATCCCCCCCAGCAACACCTTCGCTGGGTCTCACCAAGCCCTGCTCCTTTCCATGCACGGCACTTACTGTACATTGTCATCCTGTTGGACTCACGTGGCCCCGTGTTTCTTTAATTCCCGGAAGGACTGCAAATGCTGTAGAGGCAGAGATCATATTCTGCGGAGGTCACACTCTCCACCTAGCCGAGTGCCCAGCACAGAGTAGGTACTCCTTAACACCTATCAGGTGAATTCTCTAAGGGATTCAATAATCATGCCCCGTGGGCTCGGGGCACTTGGCCCTGATGTGGGCGCTGGGGATACAGAGACGCCTGAGGGTCCGTCGCCGAGGAGCTCACAGGCTGGGAGGGAGACAGATAAGAAAACACAAGGTTACAGGACAGCTGAACAAGTGTGTTGGTGGAAGAAGCACAGGATTCTCTTTTTTCCTCCCCTTTTCCCAGTTTTATTATAATATAAAGCGTGGGACTTCTGCTAGGCGGCTTTACCGACCTTGACCACTGACATTCCTTACTGCCCGGGCGTGGAGTCTTACTCAGAACCCGAACACCTCAGAGGCAGAGATCCTGGCGTGGGCGTGGACTCACACAGACTTGGGTTCCTGCCCTGGCCCTGCCATTGCCTGGCTCTGTGACGTTGGTGGGTCATTTAACTTGTCAAAAAGTCCTGGAGTCAGGGGCGCCTGGGTGGCTAATCAGTTGAGTGACCGACTCTTGACTCAGCTCAGGTCTTCATCTCGGGGTTGTGGGTTCAAGCCCCATGGTAGGCTCCACACTGGGTGTGGAAACTACTTTAAAAAAAAAAAAAAAAAAAGCCCTGGAATCAGAATCAGGGGCCTGGGTCAGTGACCTGCTTCCTCCACAGATTATCACGTGATCTTAGCTAAGGTACCCTCACTGTGGGCCTTGGTTTACCCAGCTTACCTAGTGACTAAGGGCCTGTCCAGCTCTCCGAATCCTGGCTTTCAGAGGACCAGTCTTTCTCCACTAGACAAAAGTGCATTCTCCGCACTGGGAACGGAACGTGGTCTTGACTTGAGAAAAGCCAGTGTGTGTTCACACATTTCCTTTGTTTATTATACAGTTTGGGCTGTTGCAGAGCGGTTGTGTCACTGAAAAACGGAAGTGCTTTCACAGTTTCCTACTCAGGGAGAATTAAACCTTCTTGGGGGAAAAAATGACACATTCCTAAGCCCCAGCCCCTCCATCCCTGAACATGTCTTCCTCTGGCTTTCAGCTGGTCTGCGATCCATCCATCCATCGGGCGCCCACAGCCCCCTGAGCTCTTGCTCCTGGCCAGTTCAGGGCTGGTGATCCGAGTCCTCAGGGGGCAGCCACGCTGGTGTGTGTGTGTGTGGGGGGGTGTCATCGCTTAGGATGGAGCAAAATCAGCAGAGCTGCTCTGACCATTCAGATGTCAGGCTTCACGCCGGGCTGGCTAAACCAGAACTGCCAAAGAGGAACAAGTAGGGGTTTGCTTTAAAATTCCACGTGTGTTCAAGTGGTTAAACAAAACAACACAAAAAACCCTCCTGTCTGGGGATCAAGCCTTCTGGCCGGAGAGCTAAAGAGCTTGGCAGAGGGCTTCGGCTCTGCAGGCCCCAAGGGCTCCGCGCTGTACCCCCAGGAGACAGGGCTTGTTCTGCCCGGTAACTGCTCCAGGGCAGGGGCCTGGGTTAGAGCTCCCCGCATCCAGCTCTCTGCTCAGCGGGGAGTCTGCTTCTCCCTCTCCCTCTGTGCTCTCCCCCATCTCTCTCTCAAATAAATAATTGCTCCAGGGCAGTGAAAGGATAAGGATTAAGGCACATTTGCTTCCCGTTCCAATAACCCGCAATTCTGGGCCCCGAAGCCTAGCACCCATGATGCCAGATGTTCCCACCTCTTTCCCAGCAGCACTGCCACCCTGTCCCTTCGCCAAGTCCCTGCAACCAGGCTGGTTTCCTCCTTAGTCCCTAAGCATGCCATGTGCTTTTCTTCCTTCATGCCTTTGCTCAGGTCGTTCCTCCTTCCACGAATGCCCTCTCCTCTTCCTAATTAAAGTTCCTGCGCTGCATTCAAGACCTAGCTCAAGGTTCTGTCTGAAGTTCTCCCAGCTCTTCATTTATTGATAACTATCGACGATGACCTGTCTCCCCCGTGGATGCTGCTTGTACCCGGGAAGTACTCAGTACTGTCCATGAAATGAATTCACAGTCCCCGCTGGCATACCACATGATGGGGTACAGAACCCCCCCTTTTTTTTTTGCATAGTAGCGACATAGAAACAAATCAGCATTCCTGTCTGGACTAGCCACTCCTACTGCTGAATCCACTCCAAGCCAGCACCTGGCCTGAGCCCCCTCCTCAGATGGGCACACCACGGCCCAGCTGAGTGCAAGCTGCCGTTGGCCAGTTGTGGCTTCGTACTTCACAGTGAGGGCGGCGGGCCCTCGGTACTGGCCGGCGTGCCTGAGAACCTGCAGGAGACTGCCGGGGAGCAGCTGGGGCTTTGGAGTCACTCACTGGAGGTCTGAACCTGACCAAGTCTCTCGGCATCTGAGCCTTAGTGACCTGCCCTGTATAATGGGGAGAACACCTACCTCCCTTCTGAGAATGAAATAAGATAATGTCCTTGGAGCACCCAGCAGAGCCCCTGTTACAGGATGAATGTCACCTGTTTTTTTCTGACTCATGAAAGCTTCACCAGGCTTCTCCGAGGCCCAGAGGAGATGTTTCATGAAACCCTCCACCTGGGTTTGAGCTCTCAGCAGGCAACCCCCTTGAGTGACCTCTTCCTTCTTCATGCTTTTATTCAGCACCTGTCCTCATTACTTCCTCTGGGAAGCCTCTCTGGGTTCGGGCGCACTTGGGAACATGGATACACCTGCATACCTGTGTTCGTGGCAGCCTCAGCAGGCACACAGACGAGACACCACGTGTGTCCACGTGACACTCATGTGTCGCCCACGCCCAGAGTCATTCCAGGTGAGATGGTTGTCATGGTCACCTCATCCTCCAGGAATTCCTAGTGCCTCTTGCCTTCCTCTGCCTTCACATTCCTGCAACTAGTCAGGGGACAGCCTTTGCCAGTCTCCCGTTCACACACAGATCCCTTGCTTCGAACGGTGCACAATTTTCATAATTTCACTGACAGTTGGGGGCAAGATCACAGGGAAGGACCATATTGAGAAGTGTAAGCCCTTTGGCCATCTCTCGATTCTCTCTCTGTGTATATTAGTTATCTTAGCCATTAATTATCTACCACTTTCCAGGGGTCGGGAGCCCAGGCATAGCTCAGCTGGATCCTCTGCTCAGGGTCTCATGAGGCTGCAGTCAAAGCGTTCACAGAGCTGTGTTCTCATCTGAAGGCAGAGCCAGAGAAGCATCTATTTCCAAGCTCTTCTGGGTCACTGGCAGAAGTCATTTCCTTGTGGCTATTTGTATGAGGACCCAGCTTCTTTTTTTTTTTTTTTTTTATTTTATTTATAGGCAGGCAGAGGCAGAGGGAGAAGCAGGCTCCCTGCTGAGCAAGGAGCCCGATGTGGGACTCGATCCCAGGACACTGGGATCATGACCTGAGCCGAAGGCAGCCGCTTAACCAACTGAGCCACCCAGGCGTCCCAGGACCCAGCTTCTTAATAGCTGTCAGCTGCAGGCCATCCTCAGGTTCTAGAGGCTACCAGCAGTTCCCCACCTTCTGGCTTTCTTCAAAGGTGATTCCCAACATGGCTTTTGGCTTCATCAAGGCCAAGTGGAGGATCCCTCACTCTCCAGTCCTCTGAGACAGTCTCACATAACATAATCATGGGAGTGATGTCCCATCACCTTTGCCATGTCCTCTTAGAAGCAAGTCACAGATCCCATCTACCCTTAAGGAGAGAGATGATACAAGGATGTGGATCATGGGGGGTAAGGGTCAACATAGGGTGTATCCACCTCTTTCCTTCTCTCTCCCCACCTTCCTTCTCTCTCCCCCTGTTCTAAGACCAGCCAGAACTCCTGTCCTCCTTGGCTTTCAAAAGCTGCCTCCACTCCTGCCCTGTTCCTGGAGTGGGGCGGGGTGGAGGTGCTGCTCATGTCTGGTCCACGTGGCTCATCGAGGAATTTCTTCTAAACAGGGACAACGCTCTTATCATAAAAAGAATTCTGAAGAAAACGAATTTCTCTGTCTCTTACAAGACATCACAGGGCCTGCTCCGTTGTAGGTATCTAATAAATGTGTATTAAATGAGTAAAGAGCAGTGGAGGGGCAGCTGGGGCAGAATTCAGGGGAATTTTGTGACCAACATTTGAACTGACCCTTGGAGGATGCTTTGGAGTTGCCTTTTAAAGATGTTTTTGTATTTTAAAAAATTCTATAATTATAAACATTTTAGAGAATCGAGAAAAATGATCCTCCTGTCATCCCACAATCCAAATTCTGCCACTGTTATCTTTGCTCTTATCCTTCTTAGTAGTGAATCACCAGGCTCAGGGTGTAGTCCTTGGCCGACTGACTCAGGAGTTCACCCTCGTCTGAGCCCCTGAGCTGGTGAGGCCAGTCCTCGGATACTGGCAAGGGGCAATGAAACAGACAAAAAGACAGTTTCCTCATTCACAGAGATAAACACAATTGCACAGGTGCACACAGTCTCTGGCTGGGACATTTTTCCCTGCAGGCTCACCAGTTGGGGATCCCACAGGCCCTGCATGGTCTGGTTCAAGTCAGCACAGGACCCCCGGCTCTGGCTCCTAGATGCCGGGAGTACCCTGTCATTGTTCTCGAAGCAGCCTCAGTCATGCCCTGGGCTTGGTTCCTTGGAATTGAGCTCTGATCCCGTTTCCCTCCTGTTGGGTCAGCCCTGGGGGTTTTTAGCGCCAGCAGATCTTGGTCATAGGTACCCTAGTATACCCTGACCCTAACTTCAAATTGCAGGGACCAGGGAGTGGGATCTTAGTCTCTTTTCTCTCAGAAGGCCCCTGAGCCTCTAATGCAAACTGAGGCACTTTTCATAACTCTGCATGCAGATCTTAAGGTCCCAAGGTCTTAAGGTGTGTCCATCAAACCACAGAAGTCTCTTCTTTCCCCTGGACTAAATGTGCCTTCTTACCTTGTATTTGCCATTTGAAAATGTTTTCTGTTTTCTTTAAAGATTTAAGAGAGTGAGGGAACAAGCAAGGGGAGCAGCGGAGGGAGAGGAAGAGCAGGGAGCCCTATATGGGGCTTGATCCCAGAACCCCGCAATGATGACCTGAGCTGAAGGCAGACACTTAACTGACTGAGCCACCCAGGCACACCTGAAAATGTTTTCTAATAATGAAAATGGTTGCAAGGAAACTAGCTGTCTCTACCTATGCACACAGAAGCCTCAGACAAAATTTAGAAAATCCTACCTCCCAGTACACTGGCGCAGCAATAGTTGGATGGTTAGGACCTGCTGCAGAACGGTCATGTCCTTGAACTATGGTCCACCTCCCTTCGGTGGTGCGTGGGTGTGTCCTGAGTGCTCTGCCGCTCTCAGTGCTCTTCTCCATGCCCTAGTGCTGACTAAGCCCACGCTAATCCTCTTCCACTAGAAACGTCAAGTCTGTGGAGCCTTGGGGGCCTTCCTTTCCCATTTTCTCTCAGTTATAGCACCTGTCACTACTCTGATCACTTTTGCTTTTAATTTATAGTTTATCCCAAAGGGTACTGGCAAACTCCTCTTCCTTTGAGTTCTCAGAGGAGACGTTACTGTTACTCCCACAAAAATAAGTCTATGTGGTTTTTTTTTTCTTTCTTTTTCATTCAATGTGATGTCGTAAGAATTGTCCACACGGCACCTCCGTCTCCATAATCTTGTTTTCATTTTCCACTCGGATGGAGCAGAGTTTGCAAACCCCTCTCAACATTGAGGATGCTGCTGGATGTCCTTTTGGGGCATCACTGTGTCCCACGACTCTGGAGCTATGAGCTCTGTTATTTATCACATGCCTGGCCTCAGCCATAAAAGAGACACGATGCCGTCAGCCAAGTGACAAAGCCATTCTTGGCAGGTGCTTTCTTTATTTTTATTTTTTGGTGGCCCGTCAAGGCCCCAAATGGGCTGGGGTTTGATTCTGAGCTTGGGAAGTCAACTGCGTCTTGTTTTCACACATCCCCAGACAAGCGACACCGGGAAGAAGGGATGGGTCAGACCAGCATCTGGAGCCAGTGAGGGCCTCCAATTCTCCACTTGTTCTCTGCCAAAACCTCCTCTCCCTTCATTCTTCAATTTCTTAAACCAGGCATCATTCAGGGGAAACTGAATCCATGTGTTTGTGATTCACTGATGCTGATCATGGCACAATGTTTTGTAAGCTTCACATCAAAGAAATCCAAATGCATGTGTGGGTCCATGCAGGACCTCGTGGTGTGTGTCTTCACCTGTGTATAGAGTGTGTACATCTGTGTGTGCTTGTGCCTTCCTGGGTGTGTGTTGTTTTCCTTTCTTTCTTGTATGAATTTTAAGCTGATTTTTCTTAAAATCAGGAAATCATGTTTGGCCAGAGAAACCTAACACTCCCTTCTCCCCCTTCCTGAGGAACTCTAGCTTGGCAGAAAACACCCAAACACCCACATCCTGACTTATTGGAGAAGGTCCTGGGCGGCGCGGCCGATGCAAGTCTGTTTGGGGAGCCAGTGTGCGGGGGGCGATGGCCCCGGGCTCCCCAGCTCGCCGTGAGCAGGAGGGTGGCAGGAGGAATAGGCCACCGGCGTGTTGCTCTGCCCACCAAGCCATGGGGCAGTCTCTCTTAGCAAAGCTCCGCTGACCTCTCTGATGGGAGCCCTGGGATCTGTCCTTGGCCCTCTTGCCCAGTCAGCTGACTGCCTTACTCATCAGAATGGGGAACATGGCCCAGCTGTGGGCTGCGGGTGGGGTCAGACCAGCAGCTGGTGACTGCAAACCTCCCCAGTTTTATCATCCCTCATGGACTCCCATGCTCCCTCTTTCCCCCGTCCGGGTAGATAACTCCTCCTCATCCTGCAAGGCTCCATTCAGCAGCCACCTCCTCCGGGAAGCCTAGATTCCCAGGCTGGGCTAGGCCCTGCTTCTGGCCTCTCCCCATCACAGCTGGAACCCAAGGTCCTCTGTTGCCCAGTACACGTCTCTCCACCAACTGGCAGGAGCTCCTTGAGGACCACGAACCCACCCCATTCGTTCCTGGAACCCTCAGCACCCAGAGCCAGTGTTCAACGTGGGGCAGGCTGGGGACATAGCAGTTTGGGGAGGCAGGGGAGGTTGTGAAAAGCTCCACTGCCCTTGTCTGTCAGGAGCCACTACCCTGGAGGGTCTCATTTGAGCTGGAGAGAGCCTCACTTGGGCAGCCTAGCCTGAGCCCTCAGTGGAGAGATAGCAGGAACCCTGCTGGCAGAGGGAGAGGAGGCGGGAGGCCCATGTTCCTTTCAACTCTGGGGGTGGGGGACTTCTAACCATGACATGGGGGCACTGGCCATAACCAGAGCATCCCAAGGACGCTGTTCTTCATGGCAGAGACGATGACCGTCTGCCACTGTAGAGCAGAGTGGCCCTCCGTGGCAATCCTCTGGCTCCCTCACACCTGACATTCTTTGCCTTGGGGGAAAGAAAGTGGTAGGAGTTCAGCTCTCACGGAGTTAGGAACTGGACGAGACCCTTATTGCCCTCCTGGTAGAAGATGACTGAGAATGGTCGATGGTCAGACCGTGAGCTCTGAGGGCTGCAGCTGTGGCTCCTCCAGCTTCTACTTTCGATTCTGTTCAAGCTGGTTATGTGCACATTAGTTGTGAGCTTGTTATCTGCAAGACCCAATGGAGCATTGTTCTGGTGCCCAGTGGTCTGCTGGGAAGGAGGGGCCTTCAGAGGGCAGTTGGGGATGGCAAGGCTTTGGAGTCCTGCTAGACCCATGCCTGGCCTTGTGCCTGACCCCCAATCCAGCCCTCCTCCTTTCCCACCCCACCTCTGCACTCTGAGCCCCCACAACATCTACAGTGGAACCAAAGAGCTTTGGTCTGTGTAGCTGCAGAGGGCAGGGCTGAGCCCAGAATGGGGAATTCTCTTCCCTGAATGTGGATTTCATTCTGGCACTGGAAAGAACTTTCTAATAAGCATAGCTAGCCCATATAGAGGGGCTGACAGAACGTAGTGAGTTCTCTGTCCTCTGAAGTGTGCAAGCACAGGCGGTAGAGAAATGTGTGCCCCGGGTAGGGGGTACTAGGACCAGATGACCTTGACTTTAGCCAAGTGGGAGTCTGGGCATCCTGCCTCAGGTCTTAGAAAGAGCTGGCATGAAGGAGCGGGTGTGGCAGAGCCATCTGGGAAGAGTAATGCGGCGCTAACGTGGCACTCGCTGTCAGCTGCTGGGCCTGTCATCTGCCCAGGGGGAATGCAAACCATGATGCTTGGAAGGGCTAAAGGGATTCTCGTGGACCCCCAGATGTCTCCTTCCAGCCGCCTTTCTGGTGGACTCTCTGCAGCTACACCAGGGCCGGCTTGGGGGAGCCTCCCTGACTGGGTCAGCTGAGGC
Organism: Mellivora capensis; assembly: GCA_004024625.1. Classification (NCBI taxonomy): domain Eukaryota; kingdom Metazoa; phylum Chordata; class Mammalia; order Carnivora; family Mustelidae; genus Mellivora; species Mellivora capensis. The sequence continues at coordinate 24,020 of PISX010002086.1, forward strand.
CAGAACCCAGGGCCTTGGCCATGGGGCTCTGGGCTCCTTCCTGTCCCAGACATCCTAGTGCTGGGATGTTGTGACTCTGGGTGTTGTCATGCTAGTAAACCAGGCTTTGGATCTACTTATCGGGTGGCCATCGCAAGTTGCCTGCACACCTACAGTCACTGGGAATTCACTACTTCTCAAGGTGGTCCCTTCCAGGGCAGAAAGTTATTCTTGGTGCTGAGCTGAGAACTCCTTCCCTGTCACTTGCCACAACCACCACCACCCCCAAATCCCAGCATTCCACAGGTTTGCTCTGCTCCCTGCTCCACAGATCCCACCCCCCCAACTGGTTCCCCAGGCCCACAACTCTGTCACCACCACCTACCTCAGCAGCAAGGCATACACCTCTGTCCCATCCTTTTCCCGGTGGGTCTCAATGTCAGGGCACGTCCATGGCCTCATCCATAAGCTCCCAGGCTTCTAGCCCCACAAGCAGAGGGCCCACTGGCTCTTCAGCAGCCCCATTCCCTCCATGACTCAGCCGGCTGGCAGCAAACCAACCCTGAAGTCCCTTCCCATCTGCTGCTGCTGTGGCTCAGTCCCCCACCCCCACCCCAAAGTCTGTGCTCTCCCCAGTTGTGGAAGCCAGGTCTGGCGCTACATATGTCCGTGCTCAGTTTTATCAGGTCAGAACTGGCCCAAGGTCCCAGCCTGCTGGGGTCTGCGTCAACCCAACTTCCTCGTCCCACATGTTAGCCATTCCTCCCAGCTTCCTGTCCTCCCCAAATCTGATCCACACGCTCTCAGTGGCCTTGGCCAAGCCATTGATAAAAATGACCAGGAAGGGGAGGCTGAAAGGAGAACGCTGGATCACACCTCCAGGGACCCTTTCAGATTCTCTTCACCCGGGAGAGGACACTGCCTGAGACAGTCCCTCCCGGAAGTTCCCAAAAGTTCCAGTGCCAACATCACACACACATACAGTGCCAGGGGAGTCCCCTAAACCTGGCAAGGGGCCAAAGCTGATCTAGGTGACTTGCTCTCAGGGAACACACACTGGATGCCTACGGTCATCAGAGCTAAGTTGACCTTTTAGCAATCTCATCTAGAATGGCATCCTGGTTTAACATCACACACGCAACAAACCTGCACCCAGACCAGGCCAGGCCCTGGGCTCTGAGGACCTGCTCTGAGCCCGATTTGGCCCTTCCCTGGAGGAGCTCATGGTCCACCGGGGCAGGCAGTCTCAGAAGGGATGACAACATGCTAGAGCAAATGCTAATAACTGGAACGTACTGAATATTTATGATGTACCAGCCACCACGTTAAACCTAGATTACCCCTCACCCTGAGCCGTCATTACCTCTGTTTGATCCTCCTATGGAAACTGAGGCACACAGAGGTTGGGAACTTGACGAGGGCTCCCAGCTGTTGAGGGATATGTGGGAGCAGGCGGGAGCTTCCTCACCCAGCCAGGTGGGCTCAAAGGGGCATGCCGAGGGAGGTGATGCCAGAGCGGAGACTGGACAGGTGAGCAGCAGTAGAAGGGGACAGGAAAGGGAAGCAGGAGGGGCAGGGGTAAGGGGACTGGTTTCCTCTGGAATTCCCTGCTTCCCCAACACTCATGCCCTGCCATCTTACTGGCTGGGCTCTGGAGATTCAGAGGTGGGCATACCAGTAGAGTGGCCCCTAACTAACTGGGAAGCACAGCGTTCCCTCGGGCGGAGGGTGAGGACATCTAGGCTGGCTGTAGTAAGCGCAGGTGGAAATGAGTGGGGTTGGGGAAATGTGTGTGGGTGGAAAGATAGAAAGTTCCAGGCTGATGGAATAACTGTGCAAAGGTGGTTCAGGGAGCAGCAGGGAGACCAGAGTGGCTGGAGTTCGGGCGAGGAGCTGGAGACTGAGTCAGGCCACACTGGACCCAAGGCCATGAAGGAGGGTGCAAAGTTCTGAGAGCAGTGGAGAGCCACCAAGGACTTCAAATGGGGTGGGGGTGGGAGTGGCCAACAGTCCAGGTGTTCTGTCCACTGTCCCCAGCACAGGGCACAGCAGCAGTGGTGGCTCCCGGGGTCAGGTGGGCATGATCCCCATCTCAACAGCTGGTGCTAGAACCAGGTGACGGCCAGTAAACAGCCTCTTTTGCCTTCTATGGGGAAGCCCAGCAGCTGCTGCCTCCCTTTCTCCACCCCTGCAAGTGGAGCAGTTACCAGATTGAAACAGGCTGAGCCCTTGAGCCCCGCCCGCTCCCCAGTCACTGCAATCTCTTCATCCACAATCTCTCCGCTCTGGGTGGCACCATATGACTCCGGGGGGAGTCCCAGACCTCTCAGTCCCCTGAGGCTCTTCCCCAGGGCCCTGAAGGACCATGGGGGTTCCAAGGAGCGCCTAACCAGACTGGGAGTAGGTGAGGTAAGGTTACCTTTTCTCCCCTCCCTGTAAATTATGTGCCAGAAGGGTCATCCTCAAAGAATCTCCCCCTCAGTCTAGAAGCCTTGATTGAGCATCTGAGCAGGTGGCTGGTCATCCAGGCTCCACTTGGATACCTCCAAAGACTGGAGGGCTCACCACCACAAATACATTACGGGACAAGTAGTCAACTCTGAGAGTTGAACTGTAGAGGCATGACATGAGCTCCCTTACATTCTAGTCATGGTCAGCCAAAACTGGAAGACACTTTTCTTACATAGGAGTTAAACCAGCTCGGTACAGCGGAGAGGCACTGGGAGCAGGGGAAGCCCCGCAGGGTTCTGAATCAGAAACCCATGTTCCAGTCTTGACTCCACAGCTTCCCAGCAGGGTGGCTTGGCCAATTATCTCCCCCTCTCTGAGCTCTATCTTCCTTCTCTGTAACTCCAACTGCATAGTCCAATACGATAGTCACTAGTCATAAATGGGCTACTGAACCCTTGATACCCTGGTATTTTTTAAGAAATTAATTTAAAATTTTAACACCTGAAGTAGTGTAAACATTTTTATATTGATTACGTACTGAAATGATAGTATTTTGGATAGACTGGGTTAAATAAAGTACTATTAAAATGAATTTCACAAAAAAATGAACTTCACTTTTTTTTTTACTTAAAATGTGACTAGTAGAAAATTTAAAATTTTACAATTGTAGCCTACCTTGTAATTCCTTAGGGCAGCACAAACTTAGAATGTTTTTTAAGGATCGAATGAGGTAAATGTTCAGGTGTTTGGGGACATTTAAGGTCCAGATAAATTATGGTTTCTGTGGCTACCTGGTACTCCAGGGATTGTGTTTTCCATCACACCAGTAAGACAAGCTCATTCTAGAAATAATAGAGAACACAGATAAACAATACAACAGAATGAAAATCACCCATAATCCCACCTCCCAAAGAAAGCTACTGTAAAATCTCTCTTGCTAGTAGGTTTTTTTCTGTGCATATCCATGCGAGTCCTCACAACCCTACCCCAGCTTATAGGTTCTCAGGAAGGTCACTTTAACAGCTTGGCCCGAAAGCCTGAGACCTCAGAGGAGCCTACTCTGGTCAGAGGCGGGACCTTGAACTTGCTTTCTTGTTAACCTGAGTCCCTGGAGTGGCCCACGTACATGCTGTGTCCAGGCTTTCCTCCTACTGAGCGCCCAGTCTCCTTGGCCTCTGCCAACTCCCATGGTCACCAACCTGGAGGCTCCATCAGCTTTTACCAGAGGCTCCCTCCCCGAGAGCTCCTGCCTCCCCTCTCCAGTCAGCAGGAAAACCTTTCCAGTTTGGAGGTTTCAGAAGGGAACTCCTTGGAGGCCAGAGGATGGAATTCTTTCCATGTTATCTATCAGCCCTCTCCTTTCCAGAGCCTCTGGGTTGGGACCTCTCTTGCTGTATCTAGAATCTACACTCCCTACCTTCCCACATCCTGGTAGGTCCCTGAGTTGGAACCACCTCTGTGTTAGACCTCGTCTTCTTCAGGGTGGCCTTCTGAGGAGCCCTTTGCACCTTTCTGCGATCTGATGGTCATGGACATGCCTCTCGTGCACAATCCCCCAAGCATGTCTGTGCAGGGCATCTGGACCCCAATCCTGGAGAGGGGCCTCTGTCAGAGGAGGCTTTGGGGCTCCCCACAGGGCTACAGACTAGCTCAGACCTTGCTTTTTCCACCTAACCTTCAATAAGAACATCTTTCCAATGACACCGTTGCTCCTAATGGTTGCTTAGAACGCCACTGCGTGGGTATGCTGTAATTTTTAATCTAATTCTGCATTGATAAATTAGGGGCCTGAGTCCTGATCTAATTCTTTATTTTATTTTATTTTATTTATTTGACAGACAGATATCACAAGTAGGCAGAGAGGCAGGCAGAGAGAGAGGGGGAAGCAGGCTCCCTGCTGAGCAGAGTGCCCGACGCGGGGCTGGATCCCAGGACCCCAAGACCATGACCCGAGCCGAAGGCAGAGGCCCAACCCACTGAGCCACCCAGGCTCCAAGTCCCGATCTAATTCTACACTGGCATTCTTAGGTCGGTCCCAGGTGTTTGCTCTCAAAAATACTTTAGGGTCTCTCCCAGTACACTTAGATGTTCTCAGATTTAAGGGAGTTCTCCCTTTTCAGACAGCCAGCAAATTCTCCTGGATGAATCATACAGGACCCCATCTTTCCCTCTGTCCCCCTTGGCCTGGCACTCAAGGCCACACCCCCCTCCTGAGCACGGTCTCTATCCCCCATATCACCGTTTCTCTCATTTGACCTGAGCTCTGACCACACTGTGCCCACACCTGCCAGCCTCCCTGTTGGCTGCTGCTGTCTCACTGCCCAGGCTACCTGCCCCATCTCCAAATCCTCTCATCCTCCCAAGAACCATTCAAATGCCCCCTCCTCCAGGACATCTTTCCTGACTCTCCCAGATAGAAGTGATCCCTTCCTCCTCTGATCAAAGATAGCACATCCTTGTTCTCTCACCTATGGTACCAATGTAGCCACCCTGGCTCCTGTTTTCTTGAGTCCACTTGTACTAAAGTTTCTCAGTCTGTCTCCATCCTGCCCTCCTGCCACACTAGGAGCAGCTTGAGGCCGGGGAGTGATTCTGATTTCCTTCTGAGGACTCAGGGCATGGCACGGAATGGGCATGCATTAAAGACATGAATAAATACATCAAGGAAAGAGGACTGGAGTTAGGGGCCTGCGTTCTGATTCAGCTGGCCGCTAGTGTTCCACGCGACCTCAGGCAGGTCGTCCTCTCAGGATCCCCACTTCCCTGTAAGCAGCTGGACTTGGCTGTGGGGGGTTTGTTGCAGTCAGGGGGTTGTTTGGCCCGGGGCTGATGTGCTGGCCCCAGGCTGGGGATAACCTGTCTGGTGGATCATAATCACAGGGCAGCCCCCCATTTCCCTTGCCTACACAATCCCATTATGAGCCCTTCAGGATTTATGCCTGATACCCACCCTAAGCCCATCACTAACATATGGCATACTGGCAGACAAGGGACGAAAGGAGATTGTAAACATCCATTCATTCATTCATTCATTCACTCACTCCTTCATCAAATGGCTACCAAGCTGCACGTGACTGGGCCCCATGCCCGGCTCTGCGGACCCAGGATTGAACAGACTCCAGCCAGGTCCCAAACAGCAGCCAACTCAGTGAGGTGGAGGCTGGGGCAGAGAACTGCACCGGGCCTGTGGAAGCTCAGAGAAGGAACCTTGTCCCCAGCCAGTGGTCAGGGAAGGCATCCTGGAGGGGACCCTTCAACTGTGTCTTGACAGAGTGGAAGAGCAGGGCACTCAGGCAGCAGCTACAGCCCAAGGTGGGGTAGAAGCTTGCTACGCTCTGGGCTGGATGGGGGGTGCTGTCCACCTGTAGTCCAATGACAAGAGGGGCAGGATGGGGAGGGATTATCCACTCTTGTTTACATGATTAAAAGCAGACAAATACTTCCTTTATCTGGAAGAATGAAGGGCTTTGGGGGGGGGGGGAATCCTTTTGGCAGCAAAGCAAAGCACAGGCATCTCCTTAACTAATCTCTCAACCCCACCCTGCCAACAACGGGAGGAGAGCAGCTCTGGGGACCCATAAGCCCCCTCAACACAACCTCCCAAGATGGTGGCAAGGGGAATCTGGACCCAGGCGGTAGCCCAAGATGGCCACAGGGTGGCGCCTCGCCAAGAAACACACACCCCACCCCCACCCTTCCCCCAACCCCCCCCTCATCCCCCTCCCCGGCCCCCTTTCAGAGATGGGATCTGCCGCCCAAAGATATCCCCCAGGCAGAGGCAGGACTGGGACCCAGCCCAGGGCTCTAACTCGCCGCCCTCACTAGTTCATTCAGCAAGCCTGCAGTAACCCCCTGCGCAGTGGTGGCCCCGAGAGCTCATGCTGCACATGCACTGGGGACACACAAGAGAAGTCACACCTGCCCCGCTCCTCTCGTGTCCTCAGTCTGATGAGACAGACAGGTAGACAGTGACAGCCAGGGTCGTGACAGAGGCCAGGGGCTGCAGAAGCCCCAGAATGGGCTCCTAACCCTGGAGACAGGCAGGCAGTCCACAGTGTCACCAGAGAGGTGACACTGCGCTTGGTCTTACCTAGTGAGTAGCACTCAGGCTGAGTGGAGGCACCTGGGAATGATGCCAAAGAAAACAGCAGTGGCAAAGGCCTGGAGGTGTGCAGGGGTATGGCTGCTGCCCCTGGACAAAACAGAGCAGGAAGCCAGGGTGGAGGGGCCACAGGACTGGATTGCTGGGGGTGGGGTGGGGGGGAGGCCCACATGGTCCCTCCAGCTCTGTGAGGGTGCTGGGCAGAGCCAGGGTGGGTGTGAGTGGGTCCACCTGAGTGCCCACACCCCCCACCCCCAGACCCTAACCCACGTCACTCTCCCAGCTTGATGTCCGGCCTCGCATCCCTGGATCCCAAGACCTCCAGCCGCCTAGGTGTCCTCACCGTGGCATATTACCTGTGGACCACCTTCGTGGCTGTCATTGTGGGCATCATCATGGTCTCCATCATTCACCCGGGTGGTGCGGCCCAGAAGGAGATGACAGAGCAGAGCGGGAAGGCCATCATGAGCTCCGCCGATGCCCTGCTGGACCTCATCCGGTAAGGCTCACACGGACGCCCTGCTTGGGAACACAGGCCTGGGCTGGGGCCACGGATTCCAGAGGCTGGAGGCCCCATAGGTCACAGGGAGGGGGTGCTCGGGGTCTGCTCTTGATTTCTTGCGGCCACAGCGTCTCTGTCCCCTCAGCCCCCATGCTGTCCGCTGGATTCACACTGTGCTGCCTGCCTCCATCAGACTGGGAGCACCTCGAGGGCAGGACAGGGGTCGGTCCCCCTGGGAGCCACACCCCAGCATGCAGCCTGGCCCTGGGCCGGCCTCAGCAGGTGTTCCCTGAGTGACTGAGCTTGCCTGTGTGCACCCAGCCTCGACTGGGGAAGGCCAGACATCACTACTCCACCATCTTTTCCTTGCTGGTCCCCCTCTTGGTCCTCGTCTTGCAGACGAGGGAGTGAGGCTTAAAGAGATGACCTGACTCTTCCAGGGTCATCCAGTGGGCAAGTCGTGGAGCCAGGATTCAGCCTGGGTCTGAGTCCTAGGGCAGTGATTTTTGCCTGGTGGTGCCCCTACCTGAGCCACGTGGACGTGGCTAACCTGCGTCCAGGACCTGAGCCCTCCTCCCAGGAAAGTTCTGTAGACCGAACAATGCCTCCAAGTCTGAACCCCTTTCTCCAAGACTCCATGCTGGCCATGCCCCTCCTCTCCATCACTCATTCATTCTTGCCAATGCCTGCCCTGTGCCAGGCACTTAAGCCTGGCCGTAGTCCCAGAGGAGAGAAGGGTTCATGACTAGAGAGCAACAACTGTCTGGGGTGGGAGTCACAATGAGGGAGGCAGGGGCTGTGGGAGAGTGCAAAGAGCAGGCTCAGGGGAGTCAAAGGGAGGGATGAGTGGCATGGGCCGGGGAGGCAGGAGCTTATTCTTCGTGGAGGCGAAGGTGTGCAAAGGTCCTGAGGGAAGCATGGGGAGAAATCCTCACCCACTCAGAGTGACTGGAGCACTGGGGCAGAGGGGAGTAGACAGTCACTGCTGGGGAAGCGAAGGAGTCCTATCATGAAGGACAATGTGACTCAGGCTGAAAACCGAGGCCATAGGAAATGGGCTTGAAACAGAAGCAGCATGATCCCATTCAAAAGGCTCACTCCACTGCAGAGAGAGGGTGAAAGGGGAACAGGGCGAGGAGAGGAGGACAGGCAGGGAGAGGAACACGATGGCAGCCCTGGGCATAGGGAAAGGGTAGACTGAATGCTGTCAGAAGGTAAAACCAGCCAGAGCCAGGCAGGGCAGAAGGGAGGAGGGGGCTGGAGGAGGCAACAGTGCTGATCCTGATGGCCTGAACACCCAGCTGTGAGGTCACCGAGTCACATGACAATGCTGGAGCAGGTGGGGACATGAAGGGGAAGGTGTCCACTGGTGGCTGGTTGGTGGATCTGAGTCCTTGGGAGAGTCTGAGCTGGAGACAGAGGAGGAGGCTGCCCATCTTGGGCCACCTTCTCTCATTCTCTCACATCCTGAATCCAGCTTGTTGGCAAATTCTGTCAGCTCTACCTTCTAAATAATACCCCAGACCTTGTCCCTTCTGTCCCCCTGTGCCAGTCTCACCCTCTCCCCAACCACTCTCACCTCTCACTAGAGGGTCCAACCGCAGCACCCTGCTTTCTGCTTCTCTCGGGTCTGGTCTCAGCACAGCGGCCAAAGGGATCGTGCTCAGGACTTCTCACGTCAGCACTCCCCACAGTGCTCACTATGGCCTACAGGCCCCTCCTTCTTGATGCCTCTACCACACCCCCACCACCTGTGACCTCTGCTCCAACTGTCCCTCCTCTCCCTCCAGCCCCGCTGGCCTCCTGCCACTCCCAAATGTCCACGTGAACCTGTCCTCATCACAGCCTCTGCCTGGATGGACCTTCATGCCGGGGTGCATGGCTCCTCCCCTCACTCCACCCCTGCTCTGTGTCACCTCTTCAGAGGGACCACCTAACCTCTGTCACCCTCTCTCCTCACAGTCCTCATTACTACCTGTAATTATCTTGTCTGTGTGTGTTTTTTATTTCTTCTTGTGTCTCCCCCACTGGAGTAACGTACGTTCCATGAGGGCTAGATCTTTGCAAATCTGTTCCCTGCTGCATCCTGGAGCCGAGAACAGCTCAGAGGAGGTGCTCAGTGTTTGCTGAAGGCAGGCGTGCGACACAGGGTCACCGATGGGGCTGGGGTCAGAGCCGGGAGAGGAGACTCACCGGCTCAGGGAGAAGGTCCAGAGTATGTGGCTCAGAGGCCCACGCCGAGCCTCAGCCCCCCGCCACGGTAGAGGTTTGTGTAGAGCTGACAGACAGGAGCAGCAGATGGCCAGGAGGGGACCGGGACAGCAGGTATCCTAGAGGCCGAGGGAAGAGGAATTTTGAGAAGCTTCCTTTCTGAGATCCATGATTTCTAAGAGCTGGTGGCTATGATTCATCCTTTCTTGGATTCTAGGATTTGAAACAGCCTTTCCTCATGGTGGAAGGAGCTGGTGCTCGGGAGTCCCCGCCCTCGTCACCATGGCCTCCCCTGTGGAGGGGCTGAGGGCTCTGGATCGGACACATGTTTCAGAGTCAAATGTTCCAGGAGTGGCTCCTGCTCTTGGTTGCTTTTCACGTGGTGAAAATTGATCCTTCTGGTTTTAGACTTTTCCCCAGTTGCTCTCAACCCCAAGGCAAGTTGTTTTGCAGAGCTGAGTGGTTGGACATCACGGTCGCTGTTTCTCAGAGAGTGAGGCTGCAGAGAGATGTCACATGGTTCCTGGGACGGGGAACCAGAACCTTGGGGACAGGAAGTCTTGTCACAACTCTGTCAGTAAGGCTCAGTGTGGCCCTTCCAGGCCTTGGTTTCCCCAGTGGTTTTCAAGATCCCTTCTAGCTCTGTGGTTCTGAAACACAGAGGCCTACACACCAGTGAGCAGAAGCTTCTGGAGGTGGGTTCTGGGAGATGAGGTTGGGAGGACAGTGCAGAACCCAACCCTGAAGATCTTGAACCCAGGCTGAGGGGTTGGCTGTTATGCTAGAAACAGGAAGCTGGTGAGTCTGGGAAGGATGGACTGGGGCAGAGCAAAGTGGTCAGGATGTGACTGGAGGCAAGGGGATGCCCTATTTGGGGTGCAGTCACCTCCGGTCCATTCACTCTCTCCCCCTTATAAGGCACCTGCTCTGGGCAAAGACACTGTCCAGAGAAGGGGCGAACGCAAGTCCTGCACCAGGCTGTCCTCTGTCTTAGGACAGACACTTGTGGGAACTCTTCCTAGATGCTCTGACCTTCCAAGAGGCTGTGCGGAAAATGAGAACACCAGGACCAAGGGTCCCAGGGGCCCCGTCACACTCACTGTGGCCCAGAGCAGGTGGCCAGTGAGTGTCGATAACTGAGGGAGAACAGGGACGGCCAAGGCAGGGAACAGGGAAGTGCAGGCAGCTGTAGCCCGGGATCAGTCAGAGAGATGCAGGGGCTAACTGAGCAGGGAAGTAAGGCCAGCGGTGTACCTGGAAGGTACCAGGAAGATATGCAGCCCTCTCTCAAAGAAGATTCCAAAGGAACACAACAGGCCAAGTCCCCAGATGACTCCCTGAGATATGAATTCATTTCCCAAGGCTCCAGGAAACTGACGTCTGCTCACAGTGCAGCCTCACCGAAAACCACCCACGAGTGGCTGCTAATCAGAGCGGGGTCCCTTCTTTCTTTCCAATCCTATTAAAACACCAGAGAGATAAAGTAATCAGTTGGCTCTATTTACAGCTCCCAGTTACCCTGTAAGGGATGGGATACAGCCCTTAGGGGCCATGCTTGGCGGTTGGGGATATATGGATTAGGGGCAAGTTTGGAACATCACAATCTTGGGACTTTGAGTAGGTAAGGAGAGGGGCTGGCAGGCTGTGGTTCTGCCCCAAGTGCATGTGGGAAGGCCCAGGCCAGAGGGTGTGTGTACTTGATGGGCATGGCTGCTAATGTCTCCCAAGCACGTTCCGTCCGCATTGACGCCATGGGGACCACAGGCCTCATGGGGCAAATGGGAAGACTTCCCATGGACACTCATCATCAAAAGAAAATACTGTACATTTTCCTGTTTAATAATCAAAAGTATAATTCTTCATTAAAGTCTAAAGGATGAGTTCATCGATTGTGAGTATGAGCCATGTGTATTAGTTAGGGATTACTATTGGCAGCTAGTTAAGAGAAAGCCAGAACAGCAGAGGCTGAACTGTGGTAAAGGCTTTCATTGTCTCCCAAATCAGCAGTCCAGCGATGGGCAGTTTGTGGGCAGCAGGATCCCATGCTCCCCCACCATGTTTACCACTTGGCTTTTATCATCAGTGTGTCTCATGTTCCAAAAAGGTTGCAGAAGCTCTAGCTATTACACCCATGTTCCAAGCAGAAAGAAGACAGTTGAAGGAAAGGATCAAAGGGTCCTGGCTGAGCGGGCACCTTTCCAAGAGTTTTCCGAAAGCACCAGCCATGACTCCCACTTCATCTCCTGCGCCACCCCTTTGGCGAGAGAGGCTGGGAAATAGGGTTTGATGGCAGAGCCCCGCTGGTCCCGTAACATGCCGGGTCTCCTATTAGTAAGGAAGGAGAGAATGGAGACTGTGTAGGCAACCAGTTATATTGGCTACAACCCACATTTTAAATTATTCTAATTTTCAGGACACCTAGGTGGCTCAGTGAGTTAAACGGCTGCCTTCGGCTCAGGTCATGATCCCAGCATCCTGGGATGGAGTCCCACATCAGGCTCCTTGCTCGGCAGGGATCCTGCTTCTCCCTCTGCCTCTGCCTGCCTCTCTGCCTGCCTGTGCGTGCTCTCTCTCTCCCTGACAAACAAATAAATAAAATCTTTTTAAGTAAATAAATAAATCTAATTTTCAAAGGGATCGTAAAGAAATGTACATCCGAGGTATAAGCTCCATTTGGTCTCTGACAACTTGAACGCTCCTAGTCTCTGCTCAGGCTAAAGCAGCCTTCCTGCGAAGTTTCATTAGAAACCCCCCTTGTAAGTCCCTCGCATCTCAGGGGTTGTGCCCAGGGAGATTTTCAAACTCTGAGCCATGGGTACAGCCTGAGCATCCTTCCCTCTCGTCACGAGGGCCCAAGCCCAGTGGACTGGTACATTCTGGCAGCTGTGTGTCTGGTGAGCCCCCAACGCTAACCCTGGCTTTGGGGCTTTGGGTCTGATTAATGTCAAAAGCCCTTGCAGGCAGATATTATTCTGGTGGCAGGAATCTGCTTAAAACTGCGGGGGGAAGGGGCTCATGTGAGCTTCTGAGATCCCAGTCCCTGGAATCCCCAATCCCCTCAAAAGCCTGCTGCTTCTCTCTCTTGTGACAAAGCTAAAATTAGTGGGAAAAGCCAGGACCCACTCTTTCTGTCTTGCTAGCTCTTTCTAAGCTCCCTTACTCCTGCCACATGCTCACATTGAACCTATATTTTAGCAACAGTGAAGAAAAAAATTATCGTTTCCGCTTTCCAACAGCAACTGCTGGGGTGTAAGTTTAAGAAGTCATGCACACCCATACTCTCATATATAATTCCAGGCATGTATGAGCAGAGTCTTGAAAGCCAAGAGATTTGCCAAGAGCAGGAGTGAGTGGTAAGGCCAGTCCACATGGCCTGTTTGAGAAAATGCAAGCACACGAACAAAAATCTTTGTGAACACCTCTGATTTAGGGAAGATTCCTGGAAGTGGATTATAAAGACAAAGGTGCAAGGGGAACTGAAAATTTCCTTACAGAAGCAGGGGTGGGGGGGCTGGACATGTCGCCAAACCTGCTCAGTATTGAGTATTGTTATTGAAAAATCCTTTACCAGTTTGAGAGGTGAAAATGTCTAATTTATCGATGAAGGTGAACATTTTAGAAAAGCTTTTTTGGGCTACTTACGGTCCTTCTTTTGTGAGGTAAATTGCCTGGCCATGACATCCGATCATTTTTCTGTTGCGGTCCTAGTGTTCCTGTGGTCCCATTATTTATGCAGCAAATATATGCCGAGGGCCTGTTATGTGCCAGCCAGTCTTCCAGTCGCTGGGACACAGCAGGGAACAAAACCGAGCTCTCTGCCTTCCAGGAAGCTGGTGTTCTGGAGAGAAGAGACAGTGAACAAGGAGACAAAGACAAGCTTTATAAAAGCTCTTTCTAGATTTAGGATGATAATACTTTGTCACATAGTTTCCCTAGTTTGTCATATGCTTCATAATTTTATTTATATTTGAATGCGTTTTAGAGAACTTCTCAATTTAGATTTTTATTCTGGCATAATTTTAAATATATAGAAAAGTTGCAAACACAGGAGAGAGAGTTCCCACATACATTTCACCCAGCTTTCCCTGATGTTAGCAGCATACATAACGATGGCACAGATGTGGAAACTAAGAAACTAAATTAGTATAACACTATTAACTAAATTACAGACCCTGTTTGGATCTCACCAGTCTTTCCACTAATTCTTTTTTTCTGCTCCCCAAATCCAACCCAGGATACCATGCTGCACTTAGAACATTCTTAATTTCTATTTGGTAAAATCTATTGATATTTTTTAATTGCTCATTTTTTTATCTTAGACAGTCCTTCCATATTTTGAGATCTGAAAAATACTGACCTATATTTTCTTCTAGCTTTTTAATGGCTTCATTTTTTAAATTATTTATTTCTTTAACCTATCTGGAATTTATTTTGATGCAAAGCATAAATAGGGATCTAACTTTTTAAAAAATTTAAATAGTTGGTTCGCCTACATAGTACTCTATGACAAATCCTTCCTTTCCTCACTGATCTGTAAAATGACTTTTATCAAAAACAAAGTACTCAGGGGCACCTGGCTGGCTCAGTCGGGATTGGGTGGGACTCTTAATCTCAGGGTCATGGATATACACCTCCATGTTGGGTGTAGCAATTACTAAAACAAATAAATACACTTTTTTTTTTTTTAATGAGGTACTTAGATGTACTAGGTTCTATTCTCCTAATTCTTCTGTTGACAGCTGTGTCAATATTATACCATAAATTCTATCTTTATACTGTACATTCATATCTGGTAGAACAAGACCTCTCTTCCTTTAGCTTTATGAAAATAATGTTAATAGGAATTATGATCTCATTTATGTGGCAGGTCCTGTGTTGGGCACCACAGATAAGATAGGAACCACTGACTTTTCTGGGAGGCCAGGCTGGGGGAGGGTGCAGACCGGTAAGCCGGGGCCACACTTCAGCACTCTGGAACGTGGGTGACCCCCAAGGAAAGGCCTGCAGAGTCGGCCAGCAATCAGAGAAGGCAGGGTCTCTGACTGGCGGGAGCAGGAGCTAGCCAGAGAAGCAGGAAAGGCACTGTAGGCAGAAGGAACAGTGCAGACCAAGGCCTGGCTGCTGGAGAAGTATGCGGTGTTTCTAGGGAACCATATGCAATTGGTGTTGGACTTTTGAGTACTGGGGATTGGGGAGGGTGGGGGTTACGCGTGATTGGTGGTAGGAAGAGGAAAGGTCAGAGGGAGGTGGGCTAGGTCATGGAAGGCCTTGCTTGCCAAGGGAGGTGTTCAGATGACCCCATGGGCCTTCCTGTCCTGACCTCTGGAATTCTTCAGTAACTGACTCTCTTCTCAGGAACATGTTCCCAGCCAACCTGGTGGAAGCCACATTCAAACAGGTGAGTGGGCCCCAGGGCAAGGGAGCGGGGCAGCCACGGCCAGCCTGGGCCAGGCTGGGGGGTGTCAGGTTTACCCAGCAAGTCTCCCTGACTTCTGGGGCCAGATGCCGGAGAGCAGGGGAATTGGGGAGACCGAAATCCTTACAGCCTCCCCTAGCCACCCCCTACCCACGGTTCCAGCTTCTCGGGAAGAGAACTGACAGGGTTGGGAGCCCCCCATGCTCTAGGTTTACCCGTTGCTCACACATCCTGAATCACTGGGTCCTCACAGTAAGCCTGCACTCCATGCACCAGTCCCCCGTCCCCAATGAGGAAACTGAGGCTGGAGGCTCAGAAGGATTAAAGGAACTGCTCAAGGTTTTTGTTTTTTAAAGATTTTATTTATTTATTTGACAGAGATCACAAGTAGGCAGAGAGAGAGGAAGAGAAGCAGGCTCCCCACTGAGCAGAGAGCCCAACTCGGGGCTCAATCCCAGGACCCTGGGATCATGACCTGAGCCGGAGGCAGAGGCCTTAACCCACTGAGCCACCCAGGTGCCCTGGAACTGCTTAAGGTTTTACAGCTAGTAAACAACAGTGCTGATCAGGAAACCCAGGCCTATCTGACATCTAAGCCCGTTTTTTCTTTCTTTTTAAAATAACACTTTTTGGGGGCAACTGACTGGCTCAGTCGGTTAAGCTGCTGCCTTCGGCTCAGGTCCTGATCCCAGGGTCCTAAGCCTCTTCCTCTGCCTCTCCCCTTGCTTGTGTTCTCTCTCTGAAATAAATAAATAAAAGTCGGGACGCCTGGGTGGCTCAGTTGGTTAAGCGGCTGCCTTAGGCTCAGGTCATGATCCTAGTGTCTTGGGATCGAGCCCCACATCGGGCTCCTTGCTCGGCAGGGAACCTGCTTCTCTCTCTGTCTCTGCCTGCCACTCTGTCTGCCTGTGCTCAGTCTCTCTCTTTCTGACAAATAAATAAATAAAATCTTTAAAAAATAATAATAAATAATAAATAAGTAAAAATCTTTAAAAAATAAAACAAAACAAAATAACCCTTTTTCCCGGGAGCAAGAATACTAACCATGCTCAGTGTAAAATATTAGGAAAATACTCCAAGTACAAAGTAGAAAATTAAAATCATCTCTTGTTCTAGGACCAAGCAACAGTTGGTACTAGGTGGGACACTTCTAGTCTTTTCTCTCTGCTTAAATGTTTTAGAAAAACAAAATCAGGATAATGGTGCACAGATGGTGTGTATCTTGCTTTTTCCCCACACTCATTATAGCATGAGCATTTGCCCTGGTTATTAAGTGTTTCTTTAAAATACAGTATTTGTGGGGATATAAGAGCCCACGGTGGGGCCATCCCTCCTTCTGGTGGGCTTCAAGGCTGTTTTCAAAGTGTTTCCTTTTTGGAAAAAAAATGATGGTAATATCCTGTGCACCAATTTTTGTCTGCCCTTCTAATACTTTCTAATTCTTTTCCCCTCATAAAATGTTGGCTTGTTGGTTGACAATCCAGCAAGCATTTCCCGACCCCCTTGCCTGTGCTGGGCCCTGCACTGAGAGCAAGGACACAAAGGAAGAGGCTGAGGGTTGGAGAGAAGGCTCCAAAATAAGGAACTGTGAAACCTTGAGCTAATCACTGTATCTTTCCCAATCTCCTGGGCCTTATCTATGAAATGAGCCAGAGAGTGACTGGCCCTGAATGCTAGGCCAGGTAGTTCTGGTTTTATTCCAGTAGTGATAGGGAATTATTGAAGGTGTGAGAAAGAAACACTGAATGTTGCTCTACCTCATGCCTACCTGGAATGCCCTTTCTCTTTTGGCAAACTCCTACCCATCCTTCAAGACCCTGCTCAAATATCCCCTTCTTTGTGAAGCTGACTCCCTGAGGCAAAGTAGCTCACTCCCTTTCCAAAGCTCTGAGCGCAGAATTCATGTTCAGTTCATCTTTGCTTCCCTGGCGTCCACCACAGCATGTTCAATGTTGGAATGATGATGACAATGGTGTTGGTGGCATAACAGTGGCGATGGCCACATAAGGGATCCCACACTCCAGGCGCTGTTCTACATACTTCACATATGTTGTCTCATTTAATCTAAAAGCTAGGTACGACTATGACCCCCATTTTAGAGATGAAGACACTGAAGCACAGAAAGTTGAGGGCCCATATATTTCCTGAGTGGTTCCCCCCCCCACAGAGGGCCTACCTCATTGACACTGTGGTGTTGGGAGGATAGAAGACTCCCTGTTTGGGCTCCTAGTGCCCAAGGATTGAGGGGGGAAAGACCCAGGAATGCCCTGCAGCAGAGAAGGAAAGGAAGAGGCTTGGAGGTTCAGTTCCTCCCAGATGGATCTTCTTCAAGAAGGCTTGGGGCAACCTGAGCTTTTCAAAGAGAAGGTCCAAGTTTCCATCAGTGGCAGGCAGGGCTGGCTGGCAGTTAGATGGATGGAAAATGGATGCTTGGGAGGGATAGATGAGTGAATGGAAAATTATCTGGGTAGAAGAGGACATGGGTAGAGGGGAACCCAGATGGGTACAATGTTGCAGAGAAGGAAGAAGATGGAGGAAGGCTTGGGGAGACACATGGCTGGGGAGCGTGTCCATGGCTGAAGGAATCTCAATTTTCTTTTTGGTAAAATCTTGGTAATACTCTTGCCTACCTCACAGGGTTATTGTCAATCAAATAGTTCTTGACTGCATACAAAGGTGCCTCCAAGATGTTATTATTGTTGTTGATGATGATATTAAGAACAGTATTTGGCCCTGACTCCTTCCTGGTTGGGGTGTTGTCCACTAGTACCGCACCAAGACCACCCCCGTTGTCAAATCCCCCAAGATGGCATCCGAGGAGGCCCCTTCTCGGCAGATCCTCATCTACGGGATCCAGGAAGAGAATGGCTCTCGTGTTCAGAACTTCGCCCTGGACCTGACCCCACCACCTGAGGTTGTTTACAAGTCAGAGCCTGACACCATCGATGGCATGAATGTGCTGGGCATAGTCATCTTCTCTGCCACCATGGGTATGTGCTGCCCCCCCCACCCCGGCAGTGGCCTGGAGCCAGTCCCCTTCTGCATCCATCCTTTGCCACCTATTCCTACTGATGTGAATAACCTGGAGTCTCCCATCTTCCAGGTGGTTCTTTTCTCTCCTATCCAGTGGAGTGGTTCAAGTCCTCATTCCAATACTGAGGGGTGTCTCCCACCCTCCCCCCTGCTGGAGTCAGGGTTGCTCACCTGGAATTCTCCATCCCTGGGTGCTAGTCGGCCTCCAGGGGTGTCAGCTTGCCCTTAAAGATGACCATCCCTTGGAACCCCTCCCAGCAGCCTGTTCCATTTTACTGAGGTCTGGGGATCCTGGGGCAGGGTGAGGGGAGGTTACAATAAAGAACAGGAAAAATCTAAATGCTTTCAGTCATCACCATCTCTCTAAAGCCCCCTTATTCCTTCCCTCCATCTCCCACAGGGGCTTCTCATTGACCAACTCCCTCCTTAGACATGTATGTGTCCTTTCTCAGGGCCCACAGTTGGCCTCCCTGACCACACCCTGCCCTTTGCTACTCTTCTCTGGGAGCTGCCATGGCCCCCAACCATAGACTATTACCATGAAGCAAGCGAAGCTTAACTTGCAAAGGCCTTTCTGTACATTCTTACCCCCCCCCCAAAAAAAAAAGGTATTCTTTTTCTTAGAGAGGGCCCCAAACTGTGTAAGCTGCAGATCCCACAAAACCTATGGGTCTGCCTCTACCAACAGTGCCCTCGCCACCAATACCAACACATACATACACAAAACCCTTCCCCTTCTTGGGGACAAGCCATCCAGAACAATCTAGCTCGTCAATCCCCATCTTGTCTTTCTAAACCATGTCAGAGGTCATTGTGAGTCTTACTCTAAAATTGGCATCAACCTCCCTCTTCATCCTGGGATAAGGGCCTGGGAGAGCCTCTCCTACCTCCCTCACTTCTCCACAAGGTTTTCTCACGGTCTCCCTGGTTGCTCATACTGGATAGCCGGGCACCATTTTCTGCCTCAGCCTCTGGCTTAGCCCACATCCAGATCTGTCAGGTCTACCTCTGAAACCTCTCTCGGAGCCTGCATTTCCCTCTGCCCTCTGCCAGCACTGTGGTTCACGGCCACCGTCATGTCTCACCTCGTTTCTGCAAGAGCCTCCTGTCCCGGTGTGTCCTCCTCACTGGCTCGCAAAGTCCTGCAAAAAGCCTCCAGCGCACTCGGAAGGGGGGCCCGAGCCCCGCGGAGTTCTGAACGACCTGGCCCAGCCCGCCCCCCAGCTCCTCTGCTCCGGCTTCCTTTCCCCCGCCCGCCATGCTGCCTGTCGGTTTCCGGTTTCCAGTTTCCGGTTTCCGGAAGCCGCCTCCCCAAAGACCTTCCCACATCCTGCCACCTGGCTGGTCCTGTCCCTTCCTCCTCCCTGCAACTTTCCCATCTTGCCCAGGGATGGAGGTCTGCATTAGCATCATGTCCCCACCCCCCTAGACTGGTCAGGTGCCCCATGTTCCTCCTTAAATGTTTGACCTACTGCAGTTATCTGTTTCTGTTGAAACACGGCCCAGAAGCCGGTGTGAGCTCCATGCAGGCAGAGATGGGCGGGGCTTGTTCCCCATTGATCCCCACAGCCCACTGCACAGACTCACGGGAGCAGGCAACGCAGGAAAATCTATTGGAGAGATGGATGGATGGATGGATAAAAGGATGGGCCATGGGGAATAAGGAAGCTCTTATCGTCTTGGCTCAAAGTTCAGGCACCCAGAGAGGCCAAGGCCTCAGGGACCTGAGTGTGTGACAGGGTGGTGCTTGGAAGTGCTCGCAGCACATCTGGTCATCGGTCCCCAGTGGACAGTCCTCCTCCCCAGCCTCCTCTCTTAGAGGTGGGAACATATAAACAGGACGTCTGCTGGCAGAGCAAGAGAATCCCCAGGACCCTTGGACTCAGTTCACTAAGTGTTGACTGGATGTGTGTAACTGCCCACCTGTCTGTGTTTGTGCATGTGTGCCCAGGTGTGTATGCAGATCTGTCTGTGTGTGCCCACATCTGAATGTGAGCATGCACACTTGCACAGCTGCTCCAAATGGGGCTTTCTTTGCTCCCCTCTCCCAGCTCTTTTCTGGTGTTGGGACATGGCTGATGCTAAGGCCTCATTGGCCTTAACTATTGCAGGAGGCCTCCTGCCATACCCTGGGTCCCGTGCACACTAGCACCCAGGCAGCCAGAGCCCTTAGGTGCCTCCAGGGAAATTTAAGTGGAGGTTGATTTAGCCAGGAAGAGGAGGGATAGAGCTGGCAGGGGACCTGGGTCTGAGTTCAGCCAGCCTTCCACAAGCCAGACGAGCAGGGCTAGGCTGTGTTACCTCCAGCTTGAGCCTCTCCTACCCACAGCAGCAGGGCCCTCATGTCATCCCATCACCATGTGGTAGCTCTGCTGTGGACAGTGTGGGCTCAAGGCTTCTGGGGCAGGGAAATGGCCTCTCTGGAGTCACATAGGCCAGGGTTCAAATCCCAGCCCTGCTTCTCCCTAGCTGAGCTAGGCAGTGAGTCCCTCCAAGCACACTGCCAGTAAGCTTTCCAAGGGTAACCACAGAGTGCTTTTTTTGTGTCACCAGAAGGGACAGCTGTCCCTTCTCATTGTTTCAGGAGCGGCATGATGGTGCTCCTGGAAGTAAGGGAATAATAGGGGCTCCAGGAAAGGCTTTATTATTCGTTCCTTTGCTCCTTCAGTCATTGGGTGCTTATCATTGAGCACCTACAATATGCCAGCAAAGACAATTCTGTTGTTGCCCTCATGGAGCTAACTTTCTGCTGGAGGAGACAGGAAGGAACAACAGACAACTGGAAAATAATAGTTATAAGTTGTAATAAGTGATATAAATAGATCAGAAAGAGATGAGACGGAGCAGAACAAACGGGGAATGTGGTGAGGGGCCTGGGGACGGGTCTCCAGGCCGTGTGCAGAGCTGGGCAGCCAGTGTTTCAGGCACCAGGTCCTATGTGGGCAAAGGCTCTGCATCAGTGAGAAGCCTGATGTATTCTAGAAACATAAGGAAGGCCAGTAATGCCAGAGCATAGTGAGGAGGTGAAAAATGGCACCAGGTGGAGGTGGGAAGTGTCGACAGGGGTCAGATGGACTGGGGCCTGGAGCAGCAGGGAACTTGGTGATGGTGTGAGGGCTCAGGAAGCCAGTGGGAGGTGTTTGGCAGGGAGCCTTTTTATGGAAGAGAGAGGAGGACGAGAAGAGATTCCTGGTCTGGTGGTAGAGACTGAGGAGAAGGGAGGGAGAGGTGGGGGGAAGCACTGGTATGTCAAAGGCTGCTGGGAAGTCGGCCAAGGCCTGCGGGCTCCATGTATGTGTGGCTCTGTCCCCGCTCTGCCACCAGTGTGTGCCGGTGCACCTCTGCATCTCAGTCTGTGGCATCCATGATAAGTTTGTGTGTCCCTGCCCCTGCAGGCATCATGCTGGGCCGTATGGGTGACAACGGAACCCCTCTAGTCAGCTTTTGTCAGTGCCTCAATGAGTCGGTCATGAAGATTGTGGCAGTGGCTGTGTGGTAAGCCTCACGGGGGCAGGAGCGCCCTCTTCTGCCTTCACCCCGCCCCCTTCCAGCCCTGCCTTGTGCCCATGGAGGGACACACAGTCCCCTCCTCTGCTTTCCTAGCATAAGCAGAAAGCTGCCCAGGAGCCTCAGGCCTGGCCTGCGGCCTCCAGAGTTAACACATTTTCCCTCAAATTCCACCCTACCCCCCCACCCTCAGCAGCCCTGACCAGGCCTTGTTCCAGCCCTGGGCCTGTCCTTTCTGGCCTAGTCAGGCCCATTGGAGGAAAGTTCCAAGCAAATTGTGGCCCTGCTCTCCTGGCCCAGTTTCCCCATCACATGGAGTCTCATCAACTCAGCTTCTAGAGAAGGGGAACACTGGAAGCAAGAACCAGCTGCCGCTCTTGGTTCAGAACTCAGGCCTTAGGAATCTTCTAGTCCAACCACTCAGATGGGGAAATGCAGAGGCCTGCCGGAGGTCATGCATGAAGTCTGTGGCACTGCTGGGTTGTAAGGAAGGCACAGAGGCCAGAAGTTGTGCAGGGCTGGGCTGGTTGAGGGTCAGGGTATGAATGACACTATGTGCTGGGCACGTTGGTACACAGTCTCATTCGGTCCTCACGGGAGCCCCGGGAGGCTCAGGGGGCCCCGTGAGGCTCAGGGGGCCCTGTGCCAGGCAGCAATGTGGTGCCGAAGCTGCCTGGGACCCCTGCTTGCCTGGTCTTGAGCTGGCTGCTGGTCCACACCCTGACCCCAGGTACTTCCCCTTCGGCATCGTGTTCCTCATCGCCGGCAAGATCCTGGAGATGGACGACCCCACGGCCGTCAGAAAGAAGCTGGGCTTCTATGCCATCACCGTGGTGTGTGGGCTGGTGGTCCACGGCCTCTTCATCCTGCCCCTGCTTTACTTCTTCATTACCAGAAAGAACCCCATTGTGTTTATCCGCGGCGTCCTCCAGGCCCTGCTTATTGCACTGGCCACCTCCTCCAGGTAGCCCCAGGAGATGGGCAGGGTGGGGGATGGCAGTGGCTGAACTCTGTTTATCTGTCCGGCCATCACGTGTCCATAGCCATGGAACCATGGCAAGTGTCAGTACGGCCCACTCCACAAACTTGGAGGTACCTATGGTAATGAGACTGATTCTTTTTTTTTTTTTTTTTTAAGATTTTCTTTATTTATTTGACAGAGATCACAAGCAGGCAGAGAGGCAGGCAGAGAGGGGGGAAGCAGGCTCCCTGCTGAGCAGAGAGCCTGATGTGGGGCTCAATCCCAGGACCCTGAGATCATGACCTGAATGGAAGGCAGAGGCCCAACCCACTGAGCCACCCAGGTGCCCCGAGACCTATTCTTTAAGTGGATTGCTTGAGGTCCCACCTGCCTGATGAGAGGCAGAAACCCCTTATTGCCTCTTAATGCCTTTCCCTCCCCTACTACCTGCATCTCTAAGACCTACTCAGTCCACGTCGGGGTGGCTTCCGCACACCTGGGGTCGGGACAGCTGACGAGGGATGAATCTACAATTGCTGTCGCCTGTTGCTCCTGTTGGAGCCGGGCCCTGCGTTGTTTAGGGACTTGGCCTGTCCACAGCCACAGGGACACCCTGGCAGGATGGCCTGTCACAACCTGGACAGTGTCACTAGCCGGTGGGGATTGGAATCACGGTTCCATCACCCACCAGCTGTGTGGCTGTGGGCAAGTCACTTGAGCTCCCTGGGCATCCATTCCCTCACAGAGATTGGGGCTTATGGTAACCCCTGCCTTGTAGGGTTGCCGTGGGAATGAGTGGAGATAATCCACCACAGGGCAAGAAGGCTGGTCTGGACTAGATGAGATGGCACCGACTCTCCAGGGTCCCAGCCCACAGTGGAGCCCAGGGGGTGGGAGTCATGCAAACCTGGCCGTCTATAAAGGGGGAGAAAGTACTCTATACTCCATGAAGAAAGGGTGATTTTCCCCACAGCAAATGTCCGAGCTAAGTCACCTGAGCTGAGGCCTGTGTCTCTCTGGAGCCAAAGCCTAGCTCTTCCTTCTAGCCCTTATTGCCTTCTCTTCTCTGGGCCTCACCTTCCCATTCTGTCAAATGGGAACGAAGGCCACCACAGAGCTCCTTCCTCAGCAGCCACGTGACCCCTCCCTTGGCAGCTGAAGCACCTCGAGAAGCACTGAGAAGGAGCATAGCCCCCGGGAGAAGCCCCAGAAGCCTCATCCAGGAACCTCCATGCAGGGCAGGGCCAGGAGGTGGAAAGGAAAGACCAAGTCCCAAGTGGCTGCCAGCCCCCAGGCCATAGGCCACAGGCCAAGCCCTGCTGCAGCCAGGAGCCCTGGGCCATCTCCTGCTTGGCAGGAGCCACAGCCTCGGGCCCAGCACACTAAGAAGTGGACATGGGCCCCCAGGCAGTGGCCTGTGGCAGAGGAAGGGCCCTGGGGCCACCCCAACCTGAGTGTTCATCTCAGCACGGCCACCAGGAGCTCTAGTCGCAAACACGAGAACAGCAGTCACAGGGGCGTCCACTGCCTGCATGCTTGCAAAGTCCTGGACACTGTTCGAAGCGCTTTCTCCTTGAACCACTCTAATAGCGCTGTGATCTAGATATTGTGTGGGACAGGGAGACTAAGGCACACACAGGTTGAGGAAGCTTCCAGAGCCACTTGGCTAGTGGGAGGCTGGAGTCGAAATCCAGCAAGTGGCCACTTCATGTAAACGTGGCACAGCGCTGTGATTCTGAGTCGGCCCCTCATGTCCTTTGGACTTCTGTTTCTTCATCTGTGAAACAGTCTCAAAACCTGTCTCTGACAGGAAGCCGAGAGGACTGGAGGAGTGTGTAAAGCACAAGCCTGGCACGTAGTAGGTGCTCTGCTGGTGGTAACTCCTTTCCCAACCCGTGCAGTCAGTGGGGGTCTCTTAGGCGCTAGGCCTGGGCAGGCCCAGCTGGGCCACTGATCACACATTCCCCAAGGATGCCACTTGAGACCACTGCAAAGCTCCTCAGCCTCTTCTCCCCAGTGATGGGCAGGCTGCCTGGGTTGGGGGCAAGATTCCTGCCCCGGCAGGAAGGCAGCCCAGAGGCCCCCAGAGGAGGGTGGTGGGCAGACACTGGGCCCTCTGCCCACAGCTCAGCCACACTGCCCATCACCTTCAAGTGCCTGCTGGAGAACAACCACATTGACCGGCGCATTGCCCGCTTTGTGCTGCCTGTGGGCGCCACCATCAACATGGACGGCACCGCACTCTACGAGGCCGTGGCCGCCATCTTCATTGCCCAGGTCAACAACTATGAGCTGGACTTTGGCCAGATCATCACCATCAGGTACACACCTGACACCCATACCCAGTGTGGACTGGCAGGGGGAGAGGAGGGCACTGGAAGGGGCTTCAGGATTCTTGAGCTCCCAGATCTGGAGGGGGTCTCTGAGGTGCAGAGTGGGGAAGACATTTGTTCCAGGCCACATAGCAAGTCAGTGCTGTGGCTGGCACATGACCTGGTGCCAGTGCCATAAGGCTCCTTCTCCAGCAGCGCCCTGCAGAGGGGGAGCTCTGAGCAGGCTGGGAAGCTGAGGCCCAGAGGAGGTCCTGCAATCTGGACATGCAGGGCAGAGAGGGGGCTGCAGGCAGGCACAGGGCAAGCAGAGGCTAGGGACAGGATGAGGGACAGGGACTGCTAGTGTGGCTGGAACTGAGGGAGGGGCGCTGGGGTGAGGGGCAGGGGCCGTGGGGAAGGCCTTGCTTGTCAGCCCGAGGGCACAAGTCTGGCCCTGGGAACCAGGCCCCAGAGGGAGGCTGGGCAGAGCTATGTGCTTGTTGATCTGACTCTCTGGTCAGCTTCCTGGACCCCTACAGAGCAGTGGCTCCAGGCACAGGCTTCTCCACAAACTCCTCAGGAGGTTCTGTTGAGGCCCAGGATGGAGGCCATGGGGCCAGAGGACCTTGAGCAGGGCCATGTCCCACCCTTCCACCATGAGAACTTCCCACTGTGGTTTTCCTAACAACCCTTGCCCCATATGGCTGTCCCCAGAGGCGCTGTCATTCTGGCTTTCTTCTTGGGGCCAGGGCCCCATTAGCGAGGCCTGCCCCTCTTGCTGCTCCTCTTCCTCTCCCTGCCCCTCCTGCAGCATCACGGCCACCGCGGCCAGCATCGGGGCAGCTGGCATCCCCCAGGCTGGGCTTGTCACCATGGTCATCGTGCTTACCTCTGTGGGACTGCCCACTGACGACATCACCCTCATCATCGCTGTCGACTGGGCTCTGTGAGTGGGGTTCGCCTGCCCCACCCCTTAGGCAGCCCAGGGAATGGCCATGGTGTGGCCTAGTGGGGGTGCCTTGCTCACGGACACCAGCCCGGCTGCATAACTTGCGGGGCCCAGTGTTCAAAACTGAAAATGTGCCTATCCCTGTTCAAAAAGGATAAGGAACTTCCGGAGGGTGGGAGCTGAGCATTAGACCCAGCCCAGGCCCTTCTAAGCATGGGCACAGTCATGTGCCCATGAAGCCAGCCATGGGTCAACCTGCTCGGGCACAGCCCCCCGGAGGGCTGGTAGGTTCCAGAGGACCAGAAAGGCACCTTGCTGTGGGCTCCAGCCTGGCTGCTGGCCGCCAGTGCTGTCAGCACTGCCCTCCACCAGCAACTCCTACGGAAAAAAAGAAAGTGGCCTCTGCTCACTGGCCACTTTGGCTCGCTAGGGACCGCTTCCGCACCATGATTAACGTGCTGGGGGATGCGCTGGCCGCGGGGATCATGGCCCACATCTGCCGGAAGGACTTCGCTCAGGACACAGGCACTGAGGTGAGAGCAGAGCCCCCCCTCAATCCACCCTTCTACTCCCCCACACCCCTCAGCTCCCCACCCTGCTCACCCCCCCCTTCCCTCTCCACCCCCCCAGAGGGCAGAGCTGGGTGGGAGGCAGGGCCTCAGGGCAGCCTTCTGGCCTTGGTCTCTGTATGGGGGTGACCGAGTCCTCTAGCAGCTGCTTGCTGAGCCCTCAGTGTGGTGGTAGATCATGGGATCATGAGGGGAGCAAATGAAGAGAGAGCCCTGTCCTCAGGGAGCCTGGGCCCTCGTGGGGAGGTGGTATTTGTCTACCATCCAGCTTCATTTGGGCGGCACAGGGCTTCATGGTTCTCAGGGCTCATTCCGTAACTCTGTGGAGCAGGCTAGCCCACTCCATGGGGGGACAGGCAGGGGAGCCACCAACTCCCTTGCCGGACCGTGTGGTCCCTCAGAAGGAAGGCTCAGAAGGAAGCAGGACAGAGTGGAACTGGGGCCCCGAGAGGGCCTGGGTGACTCTCAAGGTCCCACAGCACATCTGTAGGAAAACCAATCACATGGTTTGCTCATTCCGTCCACCCCAGAGTCTAACCTCACTCCCTCCTGCTGCTACTGAGGCCTATTTCCCCTCCCCAGAAACTGCCGTCCTGTGAGACCAAGCCCGTGAGCCTCCAGGAGATCGTGGCAACCCAGCAGAATGGCTGTGTGAAGAGCGTGGCTGAGGCCTCAGAGCTGACCCTGGGCCCCACCTGTCCCCACCACGTCCCCGTCCAGGTGGAACAGGACGAGGAGTCAGCTACCACCTGTCTGGACCACTGCACCATTGAGATTAGTGAGCTTGAGACCAACGTCTGAGCCTGCAGGGCTGCGGGGGCCTGGGGAGGCCTCCAGGCTTGGGGCCAAGGGCAGGATCTAAGCACACCTACTTTTCTGAGCACTGGATGGGAGCCAGGCTCACACACCCTTCCCACCCTCGAGAGGTCAGAATTAGCCCCACTCGTCAGACAATGGAGGCGCAGAAGGGCAACACTGTAGGTGGGAGCCTCAGCTGGAGAATGAAGAGGCAGCATGGCCTGAGCCCCAGCTGTGACATGTCTTCTGTGATGACCTAGGAGGGCGGCAGGCAGGGGCTATCTGGGCCCACTCTCCAGATCACACCGTTAAGGCTCTATGAGCTGAAAACACTTGCCCCAGGTCTCTGAGCAAATAGTGCCAGGGCCAGGACTCTAACTCAAGTCTTTCAAGCCTTGGCCACTCCTTCCCAGAGGATGGGGGCCTGCAGGGCAAGAGGCGAAGGGTCTCTGCCCCCCTCCAGGAGCTCTGCCACTGCCTTTAGTTTATGAAGACACAAGAGTAGTCTGGTTCTGCCCCAGCTGTGTCCCTGCCCAGGCCCATCCCCCTCCCTGCCCCGTAACACATGTCCTCTGACACACCGCTCTCCCCGAGGATGGCACAGCCCAAGGCCAAGGCCCACTGCCTGCCATGTGCCACAGCCCATCCCACCAGTTGTCTCTCACAAAACTCAGCTGATGTGGAGAGGAGATGTCTTCAGAAGAGCAGCAGAGACCCTTAGAATCATCTGGGCCAGGCTCCCACGGGTTAGGTGGGCCAGCCAGGACTAGGGAGGCAGGTTGGCCTGGGATGCTTTGGTCAAGCTGCCCTTGGGACCCTGGGGTCAGCCCTCTGATGAAGCAGTGTTAGATTTTCTACTCCTTTCTGTGTTTGCAAATTCATGATAACTAAATAAAGGTATTTTGTTTTTCAAGTCTTGTGGGCGTAGCGACCATACCATGGCCAGCATTTCTTTATTGGGCTAATATCGGCTTGTCGCTGTGCAGACTGGCCCGACTGGGCTGCCAATGTATGGTCAGACCTGTCCCTGCAGCCAAAGGATAGACAGGTCTAGCTGGCCTGGCAGCGGACAGGCCTGCCCAGGGAAGCCAGAGAGCAAATGAGCCTGTCCTGGGGGCTGGAATGAAGCCAGACCTGTCTGAGCTGTCATATGCAGGAGGCAGAGTATGAATCGGCTTGCCTGGGGGCCTGGCTCCACAGCCACAGTGTGGACAGACCACAGAGAACAGTCCCCACAAGAGAGACAAATTTCCTCAAACAGTCTGGCTCCCTTTGGTGAATGCTTTGCTTTCAGGAGGGGACATGCCCAAAGACATTTCCAGACTCTCTCCCTCATTCTCCTCAGCCCCAGGAGGCTTCCAGGAGGCTCACAGGGGACATGGGAGAGCCCCATCCACACAGCCTGTTCTCAATGTGCTCTGGGGAGAAGATGCAGCTTTGGGGTCTTGCACAGAGGAGCTCCCAGGAGACCCTGAAGTGGGGCGTGGGGATGGGCATCCCAAAGTCCCTCGGAGACTCAGCAGGGCACTTGCCCTCCCACCTCCCAATCCTGAACTACTTCCTATCCTCCTCCCAGGCCTGTAGTCTGAGGAGTCCATGAAGGGCCCTGATCCTAGGATCCCTGTTCCACTGCAGGGCCGGGGGCTGAAGGGTCTACCATGGGAAGATATTTCCCCCCATTAAGGCCTAATCACTAAAGAGAGATCAGAGGTCAAGCTATCAGTCAGTCCCACAATCGTGTGGACTGGCTTAAACACTCCTTCCCCGTGTCACCTCTCTTAAGGCCCTTTGAGCAATGGAGCCTGGCCCACCCCAAGGCAGGAATCTGTTCTTCCTTGGGTTCAACAGGAGCATGCTTACCTGCCTCCAGGAGCAGGAGGGCACTACTTCCTGGGCACCCCTCCGCTGTGGGGCAGCTCTGCTCGTCAGAGTTCCTTCTTTGCTCTGAGCCAGGTGCTCCCCCTCCGGGTTTCAGCTCTGGCCCCACTGGGGGTGGTGGGAGCACCAGGCATGTCCGTCACTGCTTCCCTGGTCAGGCCTGCAAAGACCTGGGCCCCCAAGGAGACTCTGCTCTATCTCCCCCGGGCCTGCCTCCAGGCTCTTTCCCACCCCAGCCATCCTGGGGACACCCCCGTCAGCATGCAGGTGGTCCTCCAGGAGAGCCTGAGGGGCCCAAAGCCAGGAGGTCCTTTGCTCAGATGCTCAGCCTCTGGAAGTGCAGAGTGAGCTCACAAGCCCCGTGTGGTGGTCTTGGCCAGACCCGCCGACCCTCACCAAGCAGATGGGCCACACAGGCCTCAGGCCTCCTTACCTGTGACTAAACCCCACACCCCTGGACCTCTGCCTGTGCGATGACTTGTGGGCCCAACAATTGAACTCTGCACCAACCCGTGCTGATCTGGACGGGCCCTGAGGTGCTTGTGTCCTGCCCACCCCCAGCTGGCACCAGTCCAGTGCCTGGCAGGAAGCACACACAGACACGGCCATGGGCTGCCAGAAAGGGGTAATGCTTTTATATTAGTTTTTCTGTAACAAGAAAAATCAGCTTTGAGGTTTATCTTTTTTTTTTTTTCTTAAAAAGAATTCCAAGTCCAAAGGCACCCAGAACTCCCCACAGGCCCAAAGAATAAAAAAAGATATGTCATCAGGGCATAGTGGCACCCTTCCTCCTTGCTTGGCCCTGCCCCTCCACCTCACTCTTGTCCAGGGCCCCAGCTGCCCCAGGAGACTCCCTCTGGCCTCAGTGGGATCTCCGTCAAAGATGCACCTGTGACCAGCCAGGGCATGGCAGGAAGTGACCACCCCAGCAGCTGGGGACCAGGGCAGGGAGGCCAGGGTAGCAGTCCCAAAGGCAGGAAGAGGAACAGAAATCAGCTTCTGTGAGTTCCAGAGCGTGGTGGGCCCCTGGCCACAGAGAGCACCAAGATAACTCTGTCTTCGGATGGACAGACGGCTGAGCAAATGGCAAGCTATTCTGGCTGGTTCTGGCTGGGGCAAGGTATGTTGGTGCCCAAGGCCACAGAGGGCTGTTGGAATGTGACTTGTGTGGTTGGGGTGGGGGGGACGGTGGCTGGGTGTACATGTGGGTCCACGGTGAAGGGAGCAGGCATCCGTGGGTGCCAGGGCAGGGTCAGACCCTTCCCTGAGTCTGCGTGAGTCCAAGGACATGATGGCACAGGAGGGCCTAGACGGGGCATGGAACTGTTCGGTGGGCTCTATGAAGCCGGCAGTGTGTAGACGCGTCATGGTACCTGCACATGGGTGGCTGAGGGCGCTGCACGAGCAGGTGGGGCTGGAGACTGTGTGCTCGGCCTGCGTGGTGGTGGCAGTGGGCGGCAGGGCTGGTGGGGGTGGCACTGGGGGCATCTGTGAACATGGCACACCGGGGCTCACAGGGCACAGGTACGTGCTGCAGAAAGGGGTCCGGGGGTCCGTTGTCCTGCAGAACACGTGGAAGAGTCAGGGGCAGAACTGTTGGCTTTAGGGAGGTGGGCTCGAGCTAGGGGACCTCCCTGAGGGGATTCTGCAGGCAGGAAGGGGAGTTGCCCCTGGGGGCCCAGAGCCAGCAGACTATCCACTGAGCAGTGTTCTTGTTTATGTGGCCAGACCTTGTATGGACTAGAGGGCCTTGGGGCCCCTCTGGCCACTCCCCAGGGCCCCTTCCAGGCACCCCTATGCCCCACCCCCGCACCTCCACTCAATAGACCTGCCTGAGGCCAAGGGCCTCCAGAAGGGGCAGATTCTGTCTCACCCGAGGACTCCACAGCCCCCTCAGGAGGGCCAGAGCATCCTCACTGAACAGCTGTTCAGCCCCATCCCTGACCCCGGCTCTGCCTGAGGACAATGCCTGCAGAGAAGGTCTCCACCTTCTCCTGGTGGGCCCCGCAGCAGAGAAAGGGGATTCCATGGCGTCTGGGTCTGTTCTCCGAGCTAGGATAACAACCCCATGCACACCCTTCTGTCAGCCCCACCTCCCTCTGTCATCCACCCATGGGGTCCTCACCACCACCCTGCAGTCTCCTCTCTGACCCAAGCCCCTCCTTTAAGTCAGTGTCCTAACAGTGGCTCTGGGGGCCCCTTCGCAGGGCCACAGCCTGACCCTGTGACCCCGTCCCCAGCTCAGCTCATTCTGACCACGGCTCCCCTCCTGGCTACTCACCGCACCATGCCCACTCTCTAATGTCCCTCTCCAGAGGCCCTGCCCACCCACCCTCCTGTCTACACCTCCTTCCCTTCCCAGACTGACCCCCCAGGGTCCATGACTGCAGTCATTCTCTTGCCAACACCCTCAATGTCCTTGTTCCTTACCCTTCTGTCCCACACACCTGGCCAAAAACCCCGCCATGGATGGATCCTATGGTCCATCTTCTCCACACCCACCCCGGTCAGCTGAGCACCTCCTGCTGCACAGAGAAAACAGAAGGCGGAAGGCATCGGGCTGTTGTGACTTCATGTCCAGCCACCAAGCCACTAACCTGTGTGTGACTGCAGCCCCTTGGTCCTCTGTCCCTCCTGTCCCCATGGAAGCACTGACCCTCCTGCCAAAGCCACTGGAGGCTGTCTCCGTGGGTCTAGCTTCGCCCTGCCCTCCTCTCTCACGTTTTTAACCCCCTCATCCAGGCCAGCCCCTCCCCATCAGCACTCCGACAGGCTCTGTTTCTGCAAAGGGCAAAGCTAAATGGAGCCCCCCCGCCCCGAACTTCGCACCCCCTTCCCTCTGCCACCCTCTCATCTCTTCACAGCCAAATTTCTTGACAGAGGTGCGAACCTTCTGTAGGTCTTCCCCTCGCCAGCAACTTCCTCCACCCCCACTGTCCTTGAGGCCCCTCCCCCACAAGGTCCCGGCTGAGCTCCTAGTGGACAAATCTGGTGGGTCCTTGATGGGGCTCCCTCCCGCTGCCCCTCAGCAGCACTGACGTGGCTGCTCTCTCTAAGGGCCTTATGCGTGGGGACGCATGCGTCCTCGTGTGTGCATGCTTGTGCCTGTCCAGCACCTGCGAACGGTCCACCGAGCGCGTGCCTGTGTGTCTGTGTGCACCACACGTTCCACAAGTGTGTGCTCCGGGTGAGCGTATGCGTGTTTAGACACACGTATGAACATGGGTACATGGGTGTTGGGGCACCGTGTGCACACACGGGTGTTTGTGTTGCACATGCGCATAAGCTCCCTCCACGGCAGCTGGGGTTTTCCTACCTCCTTCCCTTGCTGCTTCCCTCCAGCCCCTTCTGCAGGCATCCTTGCAGCGGGCCATGGCCTTGCACTCTCCTCGGGCGAGCTCCCCCAGCCTCCTGTGGCCTCGTACTATTTCCAGGCTGATGATGCCTGAACCCACATCTCCAGCCACTGACCCACATATCCAGCCCACACCTGGGCCGCCTCCTGAGGACCCCCTAGGCCTTCTAATTCAGTGTTTCTACCACCTCAACAAATCTGCTCCTCCCGTACTATCATCCGCCCGGGATTCCGAGGGAGGTCCCGGGGCTTGTCTTCTGCCTCACCTCAGGCCGGGCAGGCTGACTCTGACCTCTGGAGTCTGCGCATTCCCCCCCACACCCCAGCCCCTTCGGCCGTCTGCCTGAGTGCGTCCTCGCTGCCCCCCATCACCTGCGGCTTGGGTCACAGCGGTAGCCTCCTCCCGGGCCCCCACACGCATCCCTGCTCAAACCGTCCCAGCCCCTGTGCATGTCCCCTCGGGGCGCTCCCCGCTCTGGAGAGGCCCCTGCCTGTGCCGGCCTCCCACAGGCTGGCTAGCCCCTCACCCAGGGCCCACACTGGGTCAGGGACAGGACACTGATGGGGAGAGGTCAGTGCACCCCCACACAGACCACCTACCCGTGTCACATCCGGGTCACCCCGTCACTATCGCCTCTCCTCGTCCTCCTCGTCTTCCTCATCCTCCTCATCCTCTTCCTCCTTCAACTGGCCCCGGCCCTTGGAAACGTCGCCAAACTCAAAGTTGCCTTCTATGTCCAAGACCTGCAGGTGCTTCAGCCTCCGGAAGGCACTTTCCACCACGGAGCCCACAGCCAGCTTGTTAAACCTGTGCGGGCAGCCACGTGCGGTGGGCGCGGGAGGCCGGGCCCTCAGAGTCCCCACCCCCACCCCCACCGGAACCGGGAAGGGGAGGGGCCAGTTCTCCAGGAAGCCGGTGCAGTAAGCACAAAAAGGGTGCGGGGATGGGGGGGAGTGCTGAGAAGCAAGGTGTGTCGTGCAAGTCCCAGCTGTTCAGTGTGCCTACAGCTTACAGGGGAAGGAAGGGTGGAACCTGGGCCACTCATCTCCTACAGCCAGGGCAGGCCCCCATCTGCAAATGCTCCAAGACTGGGGAGTGACAGACTCCTCTCTGCCTGGGATCACCTCCCTCTGGGATTAACCCCAAGGCCTAGGGCTCCAGGCTTGCCAGCCTAGGCTTACCTTGGAGCCTGATGTGGAGCGGCACACAGGCATGGCCAGGGTCAAACTGGGCCAGGGCCACACTCAGGCTGAGGGGAGGCAGAGGCTGGGCTCTGATATCAGGCCGCCTCAACTCTTTGTGCCTTAGTCCCACAGGACCCAACGCATGGGTCACACTGTACCCCCACCCAGCCTGGGGCCTGCTGGGCCACCAACTCCCCGGGGGGTGCACATTCTGCCTTCTCGAATCTGCCCTTTCTCTCTGAGTCGAGGGAGTAGTTAGGTAGGATGTTGGGAAGAACCACCCTGATTGCTGTCCCGAGGAATTGGCTCCCCCATTAGAATCATTCAAGGGGCACTTGGGTGGCTCGGTCAGTTAAGCGTCCAACTCTTGCTTTCGGCTCCAGTCAGGATCTCAGGGTCATGAGATCGAGCCCTATCTTGGGCTCCATGCTGGGCATGAGCATGCTTAAGATTCTCTCTCTCCCTCTCCCTCTGTCCTCCCCTTTCCCTCTCTCTGTCTTAAAAAAAAATAATAATTCTAAACCCCCACAGCTCAGCGAGGACTTGAACATCTTCCATCTGCTGGCCTGGGTCTGAGGCCCAGGCTCAATCCTGGCCAGCTGTGGGCATAGCAGTCACCATGCTCTCTGGTACCCTTTCCTGCCACAGTAACATCAATAATGCCCACACACACGGCTTGCCCAGGTTTCTGAAGCCCTTTTACAAACCTATAAACCCCACCAGGCCTGGCCAAGACCGTCCCCACCCTTGAGAGCTGAGGAAACAGAGGCTGACAGGGGTTCTGGGATGTACCCAGGGTCACACAGCCAGTCAGCCGTGGAGTCTGGCTTTGAACACCAACCTCTACCTGGGAGCTGTTCCAGAAGCCTTAGCTCTCCTGCCAAAGCCGGGCTGACCCTGCGAGCCCTCCTACCTGAGAAAGATCCCTTTGAGGTTGGGTGTGGAGTCGAAGGCGCTGGCAGGCACGGAGCTGATCTTGTTGTTCTGCAGGTACAGGTACTCGAGTGACTCGGGGAGCCCCTCTGGGATCTCTGTGAGTTGATTCCCAGCGATATCCAACAGCTGGATGGGTGACCAGGGGAGCCAAAGCACTTAATATCTTGCAAAGATCCCACCCACCCCCTGGTCTAAACCTGATGATAAGCCTGTGAGGTAGGATCTAGAACTAGCCCCATTTTCCAGGTGAGGAAACAGAGGCTCAGAGAGCTTTTAAGAGATCTGTCCGAGGCCTGACAGCCTGTGTGAGGCTGGAACCCAAACCCTTTTTCTAACTATGTCCTCCCCAGCTCCTGCTGCCTTTCCACAGACATTGACAACCAAGATACCTGGGTGGCACAGTTCCTCCTCCTTAGCCTGCCTGTCACCCCATCAGACTGAAGACCCCAGAAGGGCAGAGGCCAGGGATCCTCCAGGCTTTGAATATCCCCACACTGGTCCCAGATGACAGTGGGGGTGGGGGTCCCTACAGGTGGGGCTGCTCATTCGTGGGAGGCATGGGAGCATGGCAGGCAGTCCTAGGCTGGCCGGTCTCGGAGTCACCACATGCCTAGAGAGCAAGCAGCAGGTGGCCAGGGAAATGGGATGGTTTGGCCAAGGAGGAGCAAACTTGGTAGGCAGGAGACCCGGGCTTGTGTAGGCCCAGCTCCCTGCCTTTCCCTGCCTTTCCCTCAGGCCTTTCCCTGCTTTTCCCTGTGTGACAGTCGCTCTGACACACACCTGTGCAACACAGGTGCATTCCCTCATCTCTAATCTCCCTTCCTCACCCCAACAGGCTGGGGCTCAGGGTCAGGAAACTGAGAGCCATGACGCAAGATTCAAGAATCAAGAGGAAAACAAGCTTTACACACTTTGGGGAGCCTCCCTGTCACCTTCCTTACCCAGCAGGGCTCCCTGCTCCCCACTGTGTTCCCTCCACACAGCTCTTACACTTCCTCATTCATTCCAAACATCCTCAGTGCCCACGGGGGCCAGGGATATGGAATCCACGGAGATGCTGACCTCATCGGAGGTCAGGGTGATGGGGGAGATGGACACAAAGTCTGATGACAGCTGGTAGAACTGGGCAGTGTGGAGGGAACCCAGGGAAGTGGCCCGACCCAGCCTTGCAGTCAGGAGAGAACAGCAGCCAGCACAGGTGGGGGCTCTAAGCAGGGGAGGGGGACAGCTGCTTGTGGAAAGATCCAACAGTGTGAGAAAGAATCCCCCCACACACACCAGACACTTCATCCCTGACTGAAATCACCCAGGCCACATCTGCCCATCACTGAGAGGAGCCCTGAAGGAGATGACACCGGGACTAAGTCCTAAGTGTATTACAAGCTCCAGGAGGATAGAGACCCTCCATCTGTCTTACTCCCTGCCAGGAGTTTCTAGGGCAGCTATGTCTGCACGTGGTGGAGGCCTGGGACAGGCTGTGGAACAAATGAGAGAGCAGGTGTTTCCAGGGTGCTGTGCTTCCGCAGTGGGTCCAGGGTGAGCGACGTCTGGTGTGCCTGGGAGACTAAGGAGCTTGGCCCGGAGCAGAGGCAGGCCAGCTCTGACAACTGTGGCAAGGATTCTGTTCTGAATTCTAAGAGCCATCGGGAACCATAGAAGGGTTCTGAGCAGGAGTGGAAGGTGAGCATGAATTTTGCAAGAACCCACCAACTGCATATGGGATATGGGAGCTCCTATGGAGCTGGGGTCCAGCTGAGAAATGGGGATGCCTTGGCTTGGAGTATGGGCAGCAGGGATGGAGAAAAGTGAGTTGAGAGGTGTGACGGTAGAATTGGGAGAGTTCAGTAACAATGGGTGTTGGGGGGCAGGTGGCATGTAAAGGGGGTGTCAGGAGCAGTGTCCAGGTCTCCCGTGGGCAGCCCCTTCAATGAGTTAGAAAATGCAGCAGGAGGAGCAGGTGTGGAGGAGAGGACAATGGGATCTGGGCTCCTGAGGACAAACCAAGGGGGCCTGGTCCAGGCAGCTGGATCCCAGTGTCTGGCCCTCAGCAGGGCCATCTGGGTCAGGAGAGACCCCAGCTTGCTGCTCCTGCAGGGCCAGCTATCTACCCCCAGCTCCCACCCTGATCCATCCTCAGGGCTGAGCCCCGCCTGCCCACTGCCCACTCTGTGGGCTCTCTCCTCCCCTCGGATATCCTCTTCCTGACAGCTCTCCCAAAATACAGGGACCGTGAGCCTACCACACAGAGGTCCCTGGGGCCCACAGTGAACCCAACAGAATAAAATGGCTGCCCCTTGTTCTAGCAGAAAAGCAGGCAACAAGCGAGCAGGTGACCGGATGCCCAGAAGGGATGGGGATTGTGCAGGAAAACAAAACAGAGGAGGGTGACAGCTCGTGAAGGAAGATCTCCCAAGTAGGTACATTTGAGCACAGCCCTGAGAGAGAGGGTGGACCAAGCTGGGGGGGTGAGGGGGAACATCTGGGGAAGGGCCCCTTTCCCCCCATAGGGCAGCAGAATGGGGGCACTTCCTAACCTTGCAGCATCTAGGCCCTGCCTCCCAGATTTCTCTACTCGAGTTCCCTCTCGGCCCTCGCTAAGTGGGACCTTTCACTTACAGCCAGATACCCCGACTGACTCAGAGTATGGCCGCAGCAGCCACACTCACTCAGCAGCCCCCCAACGACCCTCAGGTTGCCTCCTCCAGCCCTCCGCACCCTGTGAGGTCAGCCTGCCTCCCAGGCTTTCCCGCCCTCCCCTCCCCCAGCCCAGCCTTTCCTGGTAACCTGCTCCTGAGCCTTCAGGTGGGTGAGCTTGTCTGTCCAGTGTCCCCAAACTGGCCCTGCAGCCCGGTCCTCCTGGACTGTGGGACCCTCCCTGCAGGGATGACCTCCCCAGATCCCCATCGTCCTCTTAAAGCCTGGCCCTGCAGGGGCTGAGCTCAGCCTGGCCATACCAGCCGCTCACTACTGCACGCGGTGTGCCAGCCATACCTACTGTTTCCTTGGTCTAGCTGCCCCTCCCCCAAGCCAGGTAGGTCCTCCTTCCCACCCCTCAACTGAGCCCACAACTGACTGCTCAGGGCAGCCAGAGCAGTAGCACCCCACATGGGCATGACCCAGCGCCTTTCCCCACACCCTTACCTGCAAATGGGACAGGTCGGCCCAGGCCCGGGGGCCCAGGGCCCGGCTGCGCAGCCGGTTGCCGGTGAGGTAGAGCTCACGCAGCTGGGCCATGCCGGCCAGCGCCCCGCGTGCCAGGGCAGCCAGCTCATTGCGCTTGACCTTGAGCACGTGCACGTTGCGCGGCAGCCCGGGTGGTAAGGTGTGCAGCCGGTTACCCGACAGGTCCAGCGAGCGCAGCAGGCGCAGCTTGCGGAAGGCATCGCGGTGCACCTGCGGGCTGGTGATGCGGTTGTAGCTGAGGTTGAGCTCCTCCAGGAAGTAGGTGGTGGCGAAGTCGTCGCGGCCGATGCCGGTGATCTGGTTGTGCAGGATCATGAGCGTGCGCACGCGCCGGGGCAGGCCTCCGGGCACGCGCTCCAGCGCGTTGTTGTACAGGTGCACCGTGTGCAGCCGCTTGAGGCCCTGGAAGGCGCGCGGGTGGATGCCGCGCGCGTGCAGCTGGTTGCTGTGCAGCAGCAGGTACTCCAGGCTGCGAATGGGCGTCAGCACGTTGGCGTCCACACTCCGGATGGCGTTCTTCTCCAGGTGCAGGAGCACCAGGCTGCGAGGCAGGCCGGCGGGGACCCGCGACAGGTTGTTGCTGGACAGATCCAAGTACTCCAGGCTGGAGAGCTTCCTGCAGCGGAGAAGGAGGAAGGTGGGGCGGGGGCAGAGGCCCGCTCGGTGCTTGTTGCCCCCACTCCTCCCGAGGGAGACGCCCCGGGAACTGTGTCTAATTCATTCCCGCTCTGCCCCCAGCTGACCCACCAGGGGACCTTAGTCCCCTCCAGCCTCTCCTTGGGGTGATTCGATACTCTCTGGGTGTGGGAAGAATCTAGCGTGGTTTCTGACACAAAGGAGAGCCTCTGAAGACCGATCGTTTAAGGCCTTTTGTGGCTACCCTGGGCCTAAAAAGTGACATCTCTTTGCCTTCAACAAATATGTTCCAGTCTCAATGTTGTACCAAGAAGCCAGTCACTGCAGATGTCTCACTGGCATTCTGGCGGGTCTTCTCTCTACATATCACTCGTTCTCGGGGACAGACATGTCAGTAGAGGGGCGCCTGGGTGGCTCAGCCGGCTAAGCATCGGCCTTTGGCTCAGGTCATGATCCCAGGGTCCTGGGATCGAGCCCCACATGGGGCTCCCTGCTCAGTGGGAACCCTGCTTCTCCCACTCCCCCTGCTTGTGTTCCCTCTCACTGTCTCTCTCTCTGTCAAATAAATAAATATATTCTTTTTAAAAAAAGAAAGAAAGAAGGACATGTCAGCCGAGGTAGGAGCCCCAAAGTTCCTTCTCCAGGAAGCCGGCCAGGAACAGGTGGGTGAAGGGCGTGTGGGAGAGGGATGGCTGCCAAATGGGGAGCAGCTTCCCGGGTGCCGCGCTCCCACGAAGGGCCCAGGTGGGCTCACCAGAAGGTCTCATTGTCCAGGCCCTCGTCGGTCAGGTAGTTGTTCTGTAGGTAGAGCTCACGCAGGTTGCTCAGCTCACTGAAGGCCCCTGGTGGGATCTTCTCCAGCTTGTTGTTCTGAGGGGTGGGATGGTCGGGAGGGGAGCATGAGGGACAGCCAAGGGGCGAGGGCAGGGCCTGGGAATGAGACATGGAGAGGGGCCTGGGGAGCCAGGGGAGGCCCGGGCCTGGAGCACTGTGCCTGTGGTATCGACAGCCATGTACCTGGGCGTCTGCCTCGTTCTCCACAGCGAACGCTGTGCCCTCTGGCTTGTGCCCAAGGCCCCACAGCCTCACCACTGGGCCTATCTGGGCCGGGGCTCTTCCCCCACTGCAGGGCCCTGCTCTTTGCTGCCCCTCCCCACGCTCTCCCTCCCACCTTGAGGTGCAGCTTATAGAGGGCGGGTGGCAGGTGCTTGGGCACATGGCGCAGGAAGTTGCTGGACAGAATGAGGATCTCCACGTTGCTGGAGCCGTTGAACATGTTGTCTGGCAGCCCGGCATCCGCCAGCTTGTTGTTGTGCAGGTACACGGACCTGAGGGACGAGGCAAAGGTCCTCACCCTCGCCCGGGCCCCCCTGCCCACCAGCTCACCTGGGTGAGCCTTCAGACCTTGCTCAGGTTGGGCCTGGGTCTGGAAAGGGTATACTCTTTCCATTTGAAAAACCTCAGACCCCACCTAATCCAGTCCCCCCTACACAGCCCAGGAGACCAAGGGCCCACTGGAGGTTGCCGTGCACGTCAGTGGCCATCTGTGCTCCATCTCATCTGTGCCCCTCCACACCCTTCAACGGTTCTCAGTCACTCCCTGACTGTGGCAGCCCCGGATCCCTGCCTGGCATCTCCACGCAGCTGACTCTGAGTTCTGTGGGACTTCCCGCAGACGGGGACCATCCCTGCCTCCTCTTTGTCTCAAGTGTCCAATACAGGGCCTGGCACAGAGGAAGTAGCCTCTCACTCACTCAGCAAATATATAGTGAGTGTCCCTAGGGGCCAAGACTGTTCTAGACTCTGAAGATGTGAGCAGTGGACGCAACCAACAGGACCCCGCCATCATGCGCTAATGTATGAGAGGGAGCAAAGGCCAGAAATCAGAGAAATAGCAGGTATTTAAACATGGAAGATATTCTAAATATAGAAGATATAACTCATTCTTGCTGTGTGACCTCTCTTGGGCCTCAGCCTTCTCATCGGTGGGATGGGATCACGTACAGTGACCCTGGCTCCTCTGGGGGATAGAGACAATCAAGTGAGGTGACAGATCCAGGGACAGAAGCAGCACTGGTGGTTGGCAGTACCCCCCAGCACCACTCTGCCCTGCTCACACAGCTCTGCTAGGAGGCCTCACTCCTCCCAAAGCAGCTCTCAGTGAGGGTCCGGTCTGCTTCTTGGAAGATGCTTCCTTCCCCCAGTGGCTGGGGAAGGAGGGAAAAACCCTTGCCCAGCTCCGCACAAGTCCATAGACATCACTCTCTGATCTTGTCTCCTGGACGGATTCCTCTCAGGCTTCAGATCCTGCAGCCCCCGGGGCAACCCCCATGCCCACAGCCCTGAGTCAGGGGCATCCTGCTTGCCCTGCCTGGCCTTCCCCTCTTCCAGGGCCTGTCTGGGCTTTCTATGCCTTGCTCAGGGCTGGGAGTGTCTGTCTCAGCTCCTCCCTCTTCCCCAGCCGGAGCCCAGGGCCCCTGTCTGACTTCTCACCTCAAGTTTGGCTTCTGGCCGAAGGTGAGCCCATAGATCTTGGTGAGATAGTTGGCAGCAAAGTCCACACTGATCAGAGTGTTTGGCAGGAATCGGGGTGCCAAGGTCAGCTGGAAAGGGAAGAGTTGGGGCAGAAAGACCAATGGAGGGCAGAGGCAGACTCGGACCTGCTGCCATCTGGGCCCCTCCAATTTGTCACCTGCTTGCAACCAGAGCCATCTTTCTCAACTGGAAAGCAACCCCACTCCCCTGATAACATAAAAACAGAACGTGCATGGCTCCCCCCAGCCCTGAACATTCAAAGCCCTCTAGGCCTGGCCCCTGCCCTGTCCTGCTGTCCTCCTGGTCGCTCCCCTCAGAGCTCCCCAGCACAGACCCTCTGTGCAGTCACTGTGAGGACCCACACTGCCCCAGACACCCCCGCCCCCGGCCCAGTGTCTAGCCTTCATTCATTCAATCGTAGGCCCTGAGTCTACAACACTGCAGTCCTGGTTCCCGGTGCTGGACATGTCCTGGGGAACAAAACAGGGAAGTGTCCCCATCCCCACCCCCCAAAGCTTACATCTTAGTGGAGAAGACAACGAACAAGGAACGAAAGTATAGGACAGGGTTGACAAGTTAAAACAGACCAAAGACGGAACAACTGGGTTGGGTGCTCAGGGAACAAGGGACACTTAAGGCATGAAGGCACCACTAACGCTATCTGAGGGGAGAGCACCCATGGCGGCAGGGGCAGTGAGTACAGGCCCTGCTGGGGAGCTGCCCGGTTTGGGAGCTGGAGTAGAGGGAGGGAGTGGGAATGGAGTTGTGAGGCCCACACATAGGCCCTCCAACCACAGGCCATGGGGAAAAGCGTGGCTTTCATTCTGGGTGGAAAGGGAAGCTTTGGGAGTATTTGGGCTGGGGACAGGGGATGGAGGGGTAGAAGCAAGAGTGATTTTTAAAGGTCACTCTAGGGACGCCTGGGTGGCTCAGTTGGTTAAGCGGCTGCCTTCGGCTCAGGTCATGATCCCAGAGTCCTGGGATCGAGTCCCACATCCAGCTCCTTGCTCGGCGGGGAGCCTGCTTCTTCCTCTGCCTCTGCCTGCCACTCTGCCTGTGCTCGCTCTCTCTCTCTCTCTCTCTCGCTCTTTCTCTGACAAATAAATAAATAAAATCTTAAAAAAAAAAAATAAAGGTCACTCTGGCTTCTCTGAGGAGAAGGAGCAGCAAATGAGGAAACAGGGCCATCCAGCTGGGGACTGTGGACCAGGGCCAGAGGGGAGCCAAGGGCTTGCAGTGGGA
This sequence comes from Mellivora capensis, assembly GCA_004024625.1. Lineage (NCBI taxonomy): Eukaryota > Metazoa > Chordata > Mammalia > Carnivora > Mustelidae > Mellivora > Mellivora capensis. The sequence continues at coordinate 65,760 of PISX010002086.1, forward strand.
CGGGGCGTGGCTGAGCAAAGCACCCAGGATTTGTGGCTCAGACTTGGATTCGAGTCTCGAGTGGGAGGAGTAGAAAGGGCTGGGGACGGCCACTGGACATGGCCATGATGTAGATGGGTACTAAAGCCCAGGGAGGGGATAGGTCACCTCGAGAGAGCTCAGAGGGAAGGAACCAAGACAGAGAGCCCTGGGACACACCAACTATTTTGAAGTTGGGTGCCTTTTTGCCTCTTCTCATGCTGTCTCTTCAGCAATGCCTCCCTCTTAGGGCCCCTGGCTGAAGTCCTGTTACCCTTCATGGTTTTGCTCAAATGCCGCCTCCTCCAGGAAGTATTCCAAATACCCCCTCACTAGGGGGATGAGCCATCACCCCCTACACTTCTGTAAGCCCTGGACCTCTGTTTTCATTATCTGGCCACTCTGATCCCAGGGCCAACGTCTGAGCAGCAATGGGGACCCAGCCGCCACCCTAGAAAAGGCCTTGGTAAAAGTTCCCTGAGCTCAGCCCCAGACACCAGGGGGCCCCTTACCTTGTTATTGGCCAAGTACAGGTAATTGAGATTGGTCAGATGCTCAAACGCCTCCTCTGGGAGCCCTTCAAAGGACAGGCATCGGTCAGAGCCCTGGATGAAGGAGATGCTACAGGGCATACAGCACACCACTAACAACCCCCACAAGGCCCACCCCACTTTCCAGGACTGGAGAGGGCTCCCCCTTGAGGCAGATTGCGTTCTGATCCCTTTCCGACCGGTCCCAGCAGGCCTACCCAGCCCCCTTTTCTTTCCCCTTGCTCACAGGGGCCCCGGCTCTGAGAATCAGGTGGAAAGGGCTCAGAAATGACGGATCCTTCACCTGCTCGGGGCCACCCCAGTGGGGATGGGTGTTCATCAGGTCAGGCCACAGGGCAGAGGACCCAGCACTGCCCTTCCTCACCAGGAAGGAGTGCTCCCCTCAAGTGCGGCCCAAGGAGGTCACAGACCCTCCTGATACCCAGCCACAGGGCAGGGCAGGGGCCCCTGCACCTCCCCACCACCTGGTCCACCCCGTCCCAGCTGGCAGATGTGGTGTCAGGACTCGACTGTCGCTGGGAGCCCAGCCAAACTGGCCCTTCTCCAGTCCGTAGGCCAGCCTCTGACACTCAGTTCCGGTCTCCCAGCCCCTCAGATGCTGGGACTCACCCAAGTATCTAAGGAGAGGGAACAGTTACATAAACTGTGCAGCAGCCCCCACCCCCGGGGAACACCCTGCTGCCGCTGGGAAAAGTGATGGCCACCCAGATGTCCAGCCCCAGGAAGGACGCTGCTGAGCTAACTGCTAGGAGGAACAGAGCTGTTACATCATTATCATAGCTATCCTATAAGCTCACTAGGAATTAAAAAACGCAAAGAAAAAAGACTAGATTGGAATGTGGCGATGGTTGTTCAACTGTATAGACTTCCCAAAACTCATCAAATTGTACTTTTATGTTGGGTAAACCTTACAGTATGTAAGTTAGACCTCAGTAAAGCTGTTTTTTAAAAAGTGGACAGAAATGTACCAACATATCAATACTGATGAACTCCACGTGGCAGAATTATGAGTAAGGTTTTTCTTTTCCATTTCATTTTCTACATTTCCAAGTTTTCTGTTATAATCATAAACTGTGTTCATATTGGGAAAAAAATAGCCTTTTACAATTGGAGGATTCTACGGCTCTTTGATTTTAAAGGCCTTCTGTGAATCTACCTACAAGTCTCTGACAAAGGTCCTGGGAATCGAAGCTTCTCTGAAGCCTGTCCCCTGACCCGACTGCGAGCACTCAGGCATGCCCGGGTTGGGGGGGCTCTCAGGTAACCAGAGGGAGCCCCGTTGCCTATGGGGTCCTGCTGCCAGCCTGGCCCTGCTGTTTCCCATATCCCTGGGTCCTCAGGGCAGAGCTCTTTCCATGGGCGCCCGGTCCCCCACCTGGTGTCCCGGGCCCGGGCTCTGGGGGATTCCTCACCTCGGGAAGTCAGGCGATTGTTCTGGAGGTTCAGAGTTTCCAGCCGATGCAACCTGGAGAGCTCCCTGGGGTAGATTTTCTCCAGCTGGTTGTTCTGGGAGCAGGGGACAGGGGTGGTGAGGGGGCCTCACTAGAGGCCCAGGGCTCTTGCCTTAGTAGAGGCTCACCCCTACCCAGTCCTAGGAGCCAGTCCCTCTGTTGGGCACCACCCTTGGGGTTCTCCACCATGCAGATAGACCTGTGACTGGCCAGGGCTGGGTCTAAGCATGAGAGGCCCTACAGGGGGACCACAACAGACAGCAGGTCCCACCTAGAAGCCCATCATGGGGCATTTATAGACAGTGCAAACTTGGAGTGCATCCTTGCTCTAGACCTGCTCCCTTCATGTTCCTACTTGGTGACAGGCATCCCCAGCCCATCTTCCCCACCCCAAGCCAGAAACTACTTTGGGTTCCCTTTCTTAAGGGGGAAAAAAACCTGTGGTCCTCACTCCTTTTGGAAGGCTTCAAAACCTGGGTGGGGTGCCACCTCCTCCAGAAGCCTTCTGAATTGGATTGGGGGCTGGATTAGGAGCTGCTCTGGGCCCTGCTGCACTAGCCTTCTGTCTCCAGCTGTTATCTTGACCTGTTTAGGTCTCTGCCTCCCCCACAGAACCTCTGAGTGTTCCCTCCATGCGCAGCACCTGACCCAGCCCCAGAGGTGGAGAGCAGGTATCCAGGAGACATTTTATGAATAAATGAGTGGATGGACCAACAATGAGTGCTGTGTCCTTTTCCCTCATAGGCTACCCTGGGCTTGGGCTCCCTCACCACCAACCTGGACCCCTCAGGTTGGGTGACAAAGGACAGGTCCCTTTCCCTTCACTGGGCTTGACCTCTGGGAATGAGTACAACAGCCCCTCGCGCTCCCCCAGGGCTCCTGGGCCACACAGAACTGGTCATGGCTGCACCAGCACTCCCAGAGTGCTGTGTGCCACTTCTCAAAATCTAGCCTATACCCCAGCCAGAGACTAGTCTATCCTCTGAGCCCCCAGAGCACCCTATCGGGGTCTCCTTTCTCTTATATTCCTGGCCTGCAACAGTGTCTGGTGCATCCTGTCCACTCAGAGGGTCCGCTTCCAGGCAGCTCTGTGTCCATTTCCCCAGGGTCTGACTCTGCTGAGGGGTCTCAACCCTCACTCCTTCAGTTGGAATAAGGCAGGGGTAATAACGCACTACTCTGTGACGGGGGTGTCAGAGCGGGGAGTGCCCCAGCACACTGTGTCAGGGGGGTGCCACAAGTACTGGGGGTTCCGGATGGCTGTGGGCCGGGGGTCAGGGACAGGAGCTGCAAGTGTAGGGGGCAGCCCCGTGGCCGCTATTGTGAGGCCCGCATCACCTGCAGGGACAGGTGGTTGGTGTGCTCAGGCAGGTCCCCGGGGAACTCGCGTAGGTCGATGCCACCGCAGTCCACAACACCTTCCTGGGAGCAGGCACAGTCTCGGGGGCAGTTGATGGTGACAGGGCCACGCCCTGGCTCCTCGGGGCTCAGCACCAGCACTGGCCCCTCCTCCACAAATTCATTCTCATCAGGGCTCAGGCTGTGGGTACCACTTCGGCCAAACCCTGGAGACCTCGCTGTGCCCACCGGTCCCAGCTGCAGCTGCGGTGGCAGCAGCAAGAGAAGCAGCAGTGTCCCGCTCTGGGCCATGGTACCTGTGGGTGCAGCAGACACAGGGCAAGGGCCCACAGAGGTCATAACGGGGCCCTCCTGGGGTCCTGGGCACAATCTGATCTGCTGACTGCCAATCTGATCTCCCTCCCTTCCCCACTTTCCTACCCATCATCAGGAGGCAAGTCAGCAACCCTTACTGGGCCTGGCCCCCACGGAATCTGTACCCCCACTTCACAGACAGGGAAGCTGAGGCCTGGGACGAACTGTGACTTGCAAGTCTTGGCTGGGACTTTGCGAAGCGCTTGCTGCCCTGGCAGGCCAGGAGGATCTGTCCGTCCTCCAGAGCCACAGGGAGGGCCATGGTGGGCCTGGGATTCTAGGATGTTCCAGACTTGAGCCCATCAAAGTCCAGGCCTTTGCACATGCTCTTCCATTCTGCCTGGAATGCCTTGCCCTTCTGTGCAGTCAGCAACTTTAAGAACCAACATCAGTGTTGTAGCTCCTGGTAAGACCCTGAGCTGTCGCAGGGCTCTCCCTTACTGTGTTCCCTAGGGAGGGGCATGAGTTGGGTTGGACTGTGAATATGTGAAGGTGCCTTTCTCCCATAGAGGGTGGTAAGCCACTCTCAGGGTCTGGGCAGAGGCGCAGCTCAGAGCCAGGCACAGAGCTAGCCTCGGTTGAATGGAGCTGCTATCATTGCCCAGGACCTTCCCAGTCCCTTCTTCCCGTTGTTTACACCCTCAGCTGGCCTGCTGTGTGCAGGTGACTGCTGCTACCTGAGAGAGACCACACCCCAGCATGGTTCCCTAAGGCAGCACAGGCGGGGGACTGGGACTGGCCTCAGGCCATGAGGAAGATGCAGGGGTCCCATCTTCTAGGCAGCACAGGGGCCTAGCTGGGCTCTGGGCTGGTCCCTGGAGTTCTCTTTACAGAAACTCACTTAGCAAACATCTCTGGGGAATGCTAAGTTGTGACAGGCCATAGCTCGAGTACACTGACTCTCTAGAGTCACACAGACTTCAGTTTGAGCTCCCCTCCAGCACTTAGCAACTCTGACATCCCGGAGCCAATTTCCCTGTCTTTTTTTTTTTTTTTAAAGATTTTATTTATTTATTTGACAGACAGAGATCACAAGCAGGCAAAGAGGCAGGCGGAGAGAGAGGAAGGGAAGCAGGCTCCCTGCTGAACAGAGAGCCCGATGCGGGGCTCGATGCCAGGACCCTGGGATCATGACCTGAGCCGAAGGCAGAGGCTTTAACCCACTAAACCACCCAGGCACCCCCCAATTTCCCCATCTTACACTGCAGACCATACATCCCAAACCACAGCGTCTGTGTGGGGTTGGCATGGTAACATATGGGAAGCTCCTGGGGCCTCCTAGGGGCTGAGGTGTGGCCATCACTCTGCTACGGCAATTACAAATGCAGGTGCGCACTAAGCCCTGTGCCCCGGCTGGCAGCGGGGGCTGGGGTGTGTGTGTCAGTTTGAGGCCCTCGCCCTGGCACTAGACTGGGGACCACAGCCCACACAGCAGTTAGAAAGGCCTGAGATGCTGGGCCTGGGGAAACAGGGCGCTTGCCACCGCTGCCAATGTCTGGTTAGGAAGGCTGGTGTGGGAGCAAGACAGCTGGGGCTGCAGTCAGCTCTAGCTCTGTTTTGTCACCCGCTAAACCTCGGCTTCCTCACTTGTCCGTGGAGCTTACCAGATCTGCCCTCATGGCGAGACTGTGAGGGTCAGGACAGAGAGTGGCACATGCTGTACACCATAAGTGCTCAATAAATGTTAGCTCTTCCTACCACTTGTATCTGTGGGCACGGCCCACTCCAGAAGCCCCTGCTTCTTCCCTTTCTCTTGTGCAAAACCTGCTCGTGTTTGCAGTCCAGCCCCAGGCCCAGCTCCCCACAGATTTGCAGATTCCAGCCTTCCATGAATTCTGGCTGCCCTGTGGCCATTATGATGTTTCAGACACTGCTTTGTCTCACTCGCTGGCCCAGCCAGCTCTCCAAGGTGAGGTCTCGTCTGCCCTCAGCCCTGTGCTGGCACAGGGAACACAAGTGAGGTGGCAAATTTCCCTGCCCTCAGTCTAGAGGGGGCAGCAGAGCCCAGTACAATAACTCCTGCCCTACCACCCCAGACTGGGTGAGCTCTCTGAGGCCCCGGAGAGAAAGGTGTGAGGACAGAGAAGACGGGCAGCATCTAGGCTAGTTAGAATCCATGTAGGTCTAGGCGGCCTAAGCAGACTCTGGCCCCAGCCCCTGACCTGGCAGGAAACCAGGGAGCCTAGCACACACACAGCTCCTGGGCCCCAGGGATCAGTTGGCATCAGGACATAACTTGCTGCGGCCTGGCCCTGCGCCCACCCTACCACACCCCTGCTGCCCCATCCCTGACCCAATGGGCCACTAATCTTAGACCCGTCTACAGCCCATCACTCCCACGCACATTATAACCCTTCCCCTGCTACCCCCAACTAGCTCAACAGCCTCCTGCCCCTGGAGCCATCAGCATTAGACCAGAGTCCCTCCCCCCCCCCCCCCCCCCCCCCCCCCCCCCCCCCCCCCCCCCCCCCCCCCCCCCCCCCCCCCCCCCCCCCCGCCTATCTGTGTGACCCTAGAGCAGGGCTCTGGGAGGGGGAGTGTGGGCATAGGCCCAAACCCCAAATCCATCAGGGCAGGAGGCCAGGGAGGAGGATCCTTTCCACATATCCTGTGCACTCACTGGACCAGCTAGTTTTTCCTCCCTCCCCTTTAATTTGTATCTATAAAGATCTATACACTGTCTCTGTCAAAGTAATTTATATTAACGTTATGAGCCATACTGAAAATGCTATCACCAGCACTTCATAGATGAGGGAGATGAGGCCCAATTGGATTGGCCACTGTGACTCAACTGTCAAGTGGTGAAGCAGAGTTCACCCTGGGGTCCTTCCCTGGGCCAACCAAAGCTGGGCACAAAGGGCCCAGACATGGGGCGCCTGAGTGGCTCAGTGGGTTAAGCCTCTGCCTTCGGCTCAGGTCATGATCTCAGGGTCCTGGGATCGAGCCCCACATAGGGCTCTCTGCTCCGCGGGGAGCCTGCTTCCTCCTCTCTCTGCCTGCCTCTCTGCCTACTTGTGATCCCTGTCTGTCAAATAAATAAACAAAATCTTTAAAAAAACAAAAACAACAAAGGGCCCAGACAGACCACTCAGTTTGGTTCCTGCCCTTAAGAAGCTCACACCTGCCATTCCAATGTGGTGGCCACATGTGGCTAACTGAGCACTTAAAATGTGGCTAGTCTAAACTGAGAGGTGCTCTATGTGTAAAATGTAGTGTACATGGATTCCAAAGACTAGTACAAAAAGGGACGTAAAATAGCTCATTATTAATATTAGTGATATCTCATATTTATTTTTATATTGATTACATATTTTGAATAATTGAGTTAAATAAAATTACTAAAATTAATTTTACCTGTTTAATTTTGTTATTTTTTGAATGTGGCTTCACATTACATATGTGGCTTACATTTATGGCTCACGTTCTATTTCTATTGAACGGTCCTGGCATGGATGCTAGGTGTACAGAGCATTACAAGCCCAGTGTCATCAGAGGTGTGATGGAGGGCTGCTAGAGTCCCCAGGGAGCCAGAGCAGAGCTAACCATGTCTGGGGTCAAGAAGGCTTCTCTGAAAAAGTGATGCCTTATCTAGCCATGAAGGACGAATATCGGGCAAAACGGGAAAAGTGACCTAAGCAAGGAGGTCAGCAGGTACAAAGGGCCAGGTGCAAGAGAGCCCATTTGTGACCTCCACAAAGCTCGACGGAGTGTCTGCTGAGTGTTGGGGATGGGGAGTGATGCAGGTGGGCAGTCCAGGCCAAGAAGGGACTTGGAAGCCAGTTTGGGGAGAGTGATCCTTATCTTAAGATCTTAGGAAAGATGAGGAGCCACTGCCCCAGGAGTGTGGCATAGGTAGGTTTATGGATGGACCAGTGGGGAGCTCTTTGAGGCTGTGCAATGGTACAGGTGAGGGCTAGTAAGCCTGGTCTGGGCAGAGAGAGGTGCTAGGATGGGAAGGAGGAGCTGGATTCACAGGAGAGGGAGGAAGAACACACCAGGCTTGGAGGGTCCCACCTCCTCCTCCGGACCTTGGGATGCTGGCAGTCTCAGCTCCACCACCTGGATTTCTGTGTGGCCTTGGCCACGTCATGGCCCATCTGAGTCTCGATTTGTTGTTGTTGTTGTTCTAAGAATGTTGAGTGAGATTTGCCCCCAAAGCCCCTTCTATGTGCTCAGCCATGTTGGGAGCTGTGTGCAGAAGAGCAAAGGAGGCCAGGCCCTGGTCTCTGCACATCCCAAGTGAGGAGAACTGGCTGAGGAACTCACACACTGGACAGCAAATGGCCAGTGAGAGAGGAGCAGCTCGGCCTGCAGTGAGCTCTTTCTCGGGGAGAGCACTCGAGCAACAGAAGGACATGGGTTCCACTCCTGACTGCTGTGTGAGTCTGGATAAGTCACTTCATTGCCTGAGCCTCTGTTTACTAGCCTGGGTAATCCTCATGAGGATGAAATGAAATGACATGTCCATCTGATGTTAGCCTCGAGCAAGTGTGACACACACAGGGTTGCTGTTACTGAGGAAGTCCCTGGGACCTGCTGCCTCTCACCCCACCTACCACCCCTGGGGAACCAAACCTCAGGGCCCAGAGGGCTTAAGTGGAGGATTAAGGCAAGACTAGAATAAGGGGGGCGCCTGTGGCTCAGTGGGTTAAGCCTCTGCCTTCGGCTCAGGTCATGATCTCAGGGTCCTGGGATCGAGCCCTGAGTTGGGCTCTCTGCTCTGTGGGGAGCCTGCTTTCCCCTCTCTCTCTGCCTGCCTCTCTGCCTACATGTGATCTCTCTCTCTGTGTGTCAAATAAATAAATAATTAAAATCTTAAAAAAAAAAAAAAAAAGACTAAAATAAGAAAAGGGAAGGGAGACCCAAATCAGGACACAGATCCTCTGCCCCAAGCAGCACCTTCCTTCTCCACTCAAATACTGTAAAAGTTCACTAATCACCCACTTTGCGCTGGGCCCCAGACAGCTGCATCTCACTGTCTTTAGTTCTTTGGTGCTCCCTCAGTACCCTGGCTCCCTGCACCCAGCACAATTCAGCAAAGCCTTTCTGACTCCCCAGGCATGGAGCAGGTGCTCAGGAAATGGTTGCTGAATAAAGAAATGAATTTGTGAAAGGCAGAGTTGGAAAAGATTTGCCCCCTCAATTTACAGATTAGTATGTTGAAGTTAAGGCCAGAATTAGAATTTGTGTCTTCTGACTCCTGCCCAGAGCCTTGAATTGCTCTTGAGTCGGAGCTCTCCAGGGAGACAAGGGGGAGGAAAAGCACTCCACAGGATGGGGGAAGAGGGAGATGCCTTTAAAGAAGGGTAAACAGGATGAGACAGGGGATGAGGTTAGGGCTGGAGGTCCAAGCCTCTGGGGATGTCAGCCACTATGCTAAGGTGCCGGCGAAAAGGAGCCATCAAGCGGACCAGGCAGGTCATGGTCAGAGGTCTTATGTATGACTCTACAGGTCTAAAGGTGCCACCATTTGTCACCCATTCCCTGGGATTCAGATAGAGCAAAGTATGTTCCCACAAGATTTTGTGAAAACAGCCACATGAATCTTAACATTTCTTAACTTGCACCCGAGTTCGAGGCTCGAGTAGACTGGGCCGCGGGCCCTAAAAGGAGACATGACCACCCAGAGGCTCTCGCGGTTCACAGCAGTCAGTGGTGCCTCTCAGAGCCGCTAGACCACAGCTTCGCTCCCCCCCACCCCCCCCCGTCTTCCCCCCCCCACCCCCTGTCCAAGAGCAGCCACTGAGATTGCGGGGGCCTCAACAGATCCGTGAGGCATTCCAAGTGCCAGAAGTGCATCCCTCTGTGCCTTGGGGACCAGGGATGGTAGGGGCCCCGCCTGCTCCTTTCAAGTTCCGGGTGCAGCTGCCGGGAGCTTGCCGCCACCTCCTCTTCCACCTGACGGCTCATCAGGTATTCTAACCATCCCCACCCCCCGCCCCCAAGCCTGGCGGTTCAAGGACCAACAACCTGGGACTTACGCCGATTTAGAGGGAGGGCGCCGACCTCGCTTCTCTCGCTCCGTGTGCCCCCCCCCCACCCTCAGTCCAGCTGTCCCCGTGGGGAGGCAGCCGCGTAGACAGACAGACGGACACCAGGTGCCAGCTGTGAGCTCTGGCTCGGCAAGTGCGCGTCCCGGGGCTGGGGAGCCGAGCCTCGAGCGCGTCCAAGCGGTGGTCTCGGGGGCTCCGCCACACCTGTCCACGCTTCCCAGAAGCATACCTCGGCCCCTCCCTAGGCCTCAGTTTCTCCGTCTGTAACCAGGTTGAAGGGTGAACGAGCTGGGGTAAGCTGACGTAGAAAGACGCGCGTCTCTAAGTCCAGGGGTCCACGCCCCTCCCCAGTTTCACCTGCCCCCACATTCCCTGTTGCCCGCGCGCGTCCTTCCACTCCCCCCTCCCATCCGCCCTCAGATTCTTTCCAGATGTGCGCAGCGGGGGGGCCCGGGGGCCGGGACCAGTCTCTAGCCGGCGAGGAGAAAAGGCCCCCGCCCGGGTCCCGATCGCGGAGGGGTCACACGCCAGAGTTGGAGCTCTCGGCCGCGCACTCGGTGCACCGCTCCCACCTAGGGGACCAGTGCGACGGCCCCGCCGGGGGTAGCTGCGAGAGCGGTTCGGATCGGGCGGGGACTTCTGAGTCCGCCGTCCCGGCTCGGCCCCGACCCCTAGGCCCACCCGGCCGCCCTCGCCAGGTACCTGCTGCGCCCCCGCGCCGCGCCGCGCGCAGCCGGCGGTCCGCGCTGTCCCGAGTCTCTGCGCTCCGCGAGCGCGGGCTCTTTCCATTCAAGTCGAGCCGTGAGCTCGGCGACGCAAGTTTTGTTGTGGGTTTTCTCCTCCCCGCCTCTCCCCCCCCCCCCCCCCCCCCCTACACCGCGTGCATCTGCTGGACGTCGGCCTCCTCCGGACACAGGCGTAGGGTCCCCGCAGGCGCGGGGAGGGGAGAGGGCCTGCTCCCTACCCGCGTGGACTTGGCTGGGCCCCCCTTCCCGGGGAGGCAGGGCCCCCGCACCGACCCCTCTCCCCCTCTCCGCTCCGGCGGGGCCACCGTACCACGCCCTCCCACCCCCACCAAGAGGCTGGGAAGGCGGGGTGTCTAACCCGCAACGCTTCCTAGTTCCCGCCTTCTGCAGGGGAACTGCACCCCTTTTAGGCCCCAGCACCTGAAAGGAGGGCAGGGAGAGGGCCCTTTCATCAAAGTGCCTCTAAGCCCAGTTTCTTCCTCATGACTAAGGATTTTGCAACCGCTCCAGGCACGAGTACCTTTCCGTTCACTCTCCCACCCTGGGGTACCGGGCCGTGGCTAACGGGGCCGCTAGCCAAGACCCGGCTGGGCCCCTTCCGGGAAAAGTTCCCCGCCCTCCCCGACAACCTCCCCCCTCCCCCCACGTTGACCCTGGGCCCGGAGCCTGGTGAGCCTTGAAGGACGGTAAATTGGGCTGGGAATAGGGTGCATGCGGATCTCAATCGCCGGGAGACAAGGGGGGTGGGCAGTGAGCCCTCGCGGCACCATATTGCTCCCTGGAGCTGAAAACATTTCCAAGTAAAGGAGCATTAACTACTAGCAGCTGAAGCAACACAGTTTTGTGCCAGGGGCTTTGGCGGTAGACCGCAGTGGGGCTGGGTTTAGGTGGTACTTGGCACCTCCACTGCTCCTACAAGGCTGTCTGTCCCTATACCTGCTCTAGCCTGTGGGCAGGGCACCTACAGATACCTTGCCTGGCTGCCCTCCTACTGGACAGGGAGAAGGATGAATCACTCAGACTTGGGACTTCTTGCTCAACTTAAATTGCCAATGCCCTGAATGAATGAACAGCTCATGTAGAGGATCTTTCATGGGCTTCTGCTGCTGCATCTTGATTGTACCACATACATTACTCTCCAAGCTTTATAACCCTGCAAGAGGATTGCTGTTGGCCCCATTCACAGGTAAGGAGATACCTGACAAAGGAGAAATGATTGGGTAAAATGGCCAGGTTTATCCCTCTCCACAGCCCAGGTTTTTTCCATGATGGAAACATGCAAGTAACTTGAGAAGGCAAATGCAGAGCCCGAATTTGAACCCGGGGCTATCTGTTTCCATTACATCAATAACTCAGAAACTTAGCAAGAATGAGAAAGGGAAATATTTTGCCTTCTTTGGCTTCAGATTTCAGTTCTGAGCTCAAACTTGAGAGCTGGTATGATTCACAGGATTGGACAGGGGCCAACCCAGAAGATGTATCTCCTGTCTTCTCAACATTGAGCCTAGATTCAAGAGAAGCTAGAAGAACAGGATTCTACTGACTTGAATACCCATGAACTAAAGAAAATCTTCTAGAAGGACGATGAGAATCAGCATCTACTGAGTACCTACTAAGTGCCAGGCTCTGTGTGAAATTCTTAAATATCTTACTCATCCCAATCCCGTGGGGAAGGTATTTTCTGTTACCCGTAACTGCTGGGGCCAGCCACAGGACACACTACATCTCCTCCACCCCAACCCCAGAGAGATAGGCTTTTCTGTGGAATGCCAAGCCGGTGCCCAAATATACTCTGTAGCTATTTGCCCCCTGTGGGAACGCACGCTAAAATCACCTGTCTGAAACAGAGTATGGAAGAATCCCTGTGAGTGTCTCTGGTAGAAAATGGAGGAGATCCTGTGCTCTAGAAGGAAATCCTCTGACTTTCTGAATAGCTGTAAAGAGTTGAGTTTGAAATTGAGGGTTCCCAATCCACTCATGCTGCTTTGGCTCCTTCATGCCTCATTTTTAGCTCCTGTTTAATATTACTCTAGTGTCAAATACAAGCTTTGGACTTAGATTTGGGTTCAAATCCAAGATGGGTTCAAGTGGAGCTATGAATAGTACCCATGCCTCACAGACTGTCTAAATTAAATGAGAAATTGGAAGTAAATGAGAAAACGGAAGTGCGGAACTCTGCACAGCGCCCAGCACGTGACAAGTGTTCAATAAATGACAGCTGTTATTACTGCCAAACTGTCACCGAGGCCTGACTAAACTAACATCTATGAAACATTATTAAAATAGAAATGACAAGTGCGAAGAATTAACCAGAAATCTCTGCATTATCCAGGGTAAGTGCCTTCTAATTCAAAACAATAAGAAACAAGAAAACTCGAAAGAGGGGAGTAAAGACATACATGTGGCCAGAGAACAAGGAGTAAAAGACAAGAGGGCTCTCCTTGGGGCATGATGAGGAAGGAGGGGAGATAAGGTGTTGTTATGCTTTCATCATCGGAGAACAAAATGATTCCTCTTACTCTGAGCGGAGGGCTCAAGACCTTTCCTTATTAAATAGCAGAGTCCCGGGCGCCTGGGTGGCTCAGTGGGTTAAAGCCTCTGCTTTCGGCTCGGGTCATGATCCCAGGGTCCTGGTATCGAGCCCCGCATCGGGCTCTCTGCTCTGCGGAGAGCCTGCTTCCTCCTCTCTCTCTGCCTGCCTCTCTTGCCTACTTGTAATCCTCTATCTATCAAATAAATAAATACAATCCAGAAAAAAAAAATAGCAGAGTCCCAAATGCTGAGCTCTGGTAGCAGCTTGTTTTCGAGACATTTAGAGATCAAATCACATGGTGTTCTGTGTCTATGGATTCCATCTGAAGGATCTTGAGAAAAGATAAAACACCAAAGATCAAGCAGGGTCTGACAGAAGAACCACAGGCCAAGTCAGATACAGAAAAGGCCTTCTGGGCTCCTTGAATGTCCCATAGAAACTCTTTACTATTGGACTCTTTTTGCTATATGTTTTTCATCTCTTTCCCCCACTGGATTATAAACCCTCCCGGGCAAGAACCTGGGAGTTCTTATAGAATTTCGTGTTCTACAAGAGCCCCTTCCAGCCCTAAAGTATCATGACTGTAGTAGGCAGAATGAACCCCCAAAGATACCCACACTCTAATCCCTAGAGCCTGTGACTGCTACATTACGTAGCAAAAGGGACTTTGCAGATATAATTAAGGTTGTGGACTTTAAAATAGGGAGATTATCTTGGATTATCTGGGGAGCCTAACCTAATCACATAGCTCTTGAAAACACAGAATATTCTCTGGCTGGAGGTAGGAGAGAGGAGGCAGAAGGGGAGATCAGAGAGATGTAAAATATGAGGACTTGACTAGCGTTAATGATGAGGGATAGGCAGGCAGCCTCTACAAGTTGAGAACCCCGGGCTGCCAGAAAGCATATGGGGAACTTCAGTCCTACAGCAGCAAGTCACTGAATTCTGCCAATGTCCTGTGGGAGCAGGCAAGCAGATTCTCCCCTAGAGCTTCCAGATAAGAGCTCAGGGCAGCCAATGCCTTGAGCCTTGATTTCAGCCCCATGACACCTGGAGCAGAGAAACCAGCCAACCCCCCCCCCCACCGCCCCCAGACTTCTGAGCTGCCCAACCATGAGATAAGTCGAGGTAAGCCACTACACTTAACGGTAATCTGTTAGAGCAGCAAGAGAAAACTAATACAAACATTAATAACTAAAACCAGTACATGGTACAACAGCATTTTCCCATACATCATTTCATTTCATCTTCAACAAGCCTAATTGTATTATTGCCGCCCCATTTTAGGAAACTGATGCTCAAGGAGGATAAGTAACTTGCTCAGGTGACCAGCTAATGAGTGCTTGAGTCAGAATTCACGCTCAGGTTCCAACGTTAGGGAGCGTGGTCACCTCGCCCTCGCCGGGGGTTATTCTGTGGCCTTAAGGTTCTACTGTCTTCAGCTAAGTAAAAACGGACTTCAGAAAAGACAGAAACACACAAACAGACTCGGGCTCCTTTCCCACGATGAAAACTGAAAAGCTTTCAATACTCATTTCTCTGTTTCTTGCAAAGATATCTAGTAAGTCATGGAGCAAGTCAAGTTAAAAGCATAATCGGGGCGCCTGGGTGGCTCAGTGGGTTAAGCCTCTGCCTTCAGCCCAGGTCATGATCTCAGGGTCCTAGGATCGAGCCCCGCATTGGGCTGCTTAGTGGGGAGCCTGCTTCCCCCCCTCTCTCTGCCTGCCTCTCCGCCTACTTGTGATCTCTCTATCAAATAAATAAAATTAAAAACAAGTACCAAGTCTTTCTGACACAGAGAAGAAAGAAGATTTTGATAAATGGCAAAAGGAGAAATCGAGTGGCTGTCAGTAAAGTGTTGTCTGCCGTTCAGATGCTCCACTAGCCACTGTTAAGGCCCATCTGCCACAGGTGCCCTGTGTTGCCAGCCTGTTCAGGAGCCTCTGTGTTGGAGCTCAGTTCACTCTTGACCAGTTTTTATTGTCGGGAAGTTCAACGGATTTTTAGTCTGAAATTCCCCTTTTATAGTTCTTCCCACTAGTTCTAATAACTAAGCAAAATAACCCCTCCCTCTCATTGGTCTTTCCATTTCTCAAACATCTGTGAACTGTTATCACACCCTGCCCTTGGGCATCACTTTGCCAAGCTGAAGGCTCTTGTCTGCTTGCCTAGTCAGTCTTTCCCTTATACTGTTGTAGCTTCACATCTGAACTTCTTTTCCATGTATTTCTGTTCAAATGAAGGGTCTAATCTTTTTTTTTAAAGATTTTATTTATTTATCTGACAGACAGAGATCACAAGTAAGCAGAGAGGCAGAGAGAGGGAGGAAGCAGGTTGCCCGCTGAGCAGAGAGCCCGACAAGGGGCTCCATCCCAGGGCCCTGGGACCATGACCCGAGCCGAAGGCAGAGGCTTTAACCCACTGAGCCACTCAGGCGCCCCTGAAGGGTCTAATCTTGAACAGTGTTCTGCACACTCAGAAGGTGCTGTATTCTTAAAAGGTGAATTACATAATATTTTACAAAGAAAAGGGAAACGTACTGGTGTTTGGTAGTTGGTTAGAAAACTGTAGCACTTACCACTTCTCAGCCTGCAATTTAAAAGAACAGTGGACTACAATGAATTTCCCCCAGTTTTGCCTAAAAGTTTAAGGCCACAAATTCAGTAAATAAAAGGTCTAATGCTTACTACATGCTGCTGAAAACAGCGCTGTGACTACTTACAAAGTATTTAAGTAACTATTAATAGGATAGGTTAAATGGACATCACTCTTTGCAATAAATTTTGGATATGATACATTAACAAAATATTTCTTCAAGAAGTCTGGCTAAAATTCCATGCCAGATTAAACTTCCTGCCAAACAGAATCAGACGCCACATTTCTTAAGGGCCAGAAATCTGGCTCCATGTGCTCTGTTCTAACCAAGAACTAAAGAGCTGTTTGTTTGCAACAGTCTCCAGATAGATATTAATACTGGACCTTTCCAGTAGATTTTGTAACTCTTTATTGAGAAAAACTCTTAAAGTTTGGCCAGATGCAGCTGTGGTTCCTGATAGCACATAATTCTTTCAGGAACCTTATTAGCTGTTTAGTACCATACCCCCAACTCCTAATTCATATCTGTATGGTCTCTAAACAAACCCAGTCCCAGAGTAATTTACCCAGTAATTTACAATCTGACTGATAACTGTTTTTTTCTGGTCAATAACATCCAGCAAAGTCTTTGTGTTCAGAAAGCAGCTATGCCATGGGCAGCTAGAACTGTAATCTTGGGTGAAATGCAAATCTTCCATAAGTCAAACTTAACAATTCTATATCCATTCACTAAGTTACAGAGACTATTTTCATGAAAATGTAAGGATGTGGACAGTCCGTAAAAACATGCAAACTGTCCCCAATCCTGAAGCTAGCATATTATCTGAACTCAACAGATTGTCACAAAATGTTCCAAAGAATAAATTCCTTCCTGTTAAAAAAAAAACTTCTCAAATAACACTAGGAACCATCTATTGAGTACCTACTGTGTGGCTTGACATTTTAAAGCTATAATTGCTAATCCTTACAGCTGGCAAGGGAGAATTATTATTCCATTCTTACAAAGGGAGAAGGAAGCTCAGAGTCCTTACTTATTATTAGCTCAATGTCCCACGACTGTTTAAGTGCCAGAGCTAGGACCAAAACCCACATCTGATGGGTCCCAAGTTTCCTATACCAGGCTACACTAAAGTATTATTTTCTGAAACTGCTAGAGTTTCAGAAGATTAAGCTATTAATTATAGGATTTAATTTCATATTTCTTTTCATTAGGGTGACATGTATGGGGAAAAAAGAACGGGTTTATATTTATATGTGATTGAAACTTTCAAAGGGATTTTCCATTTAAAAAGAACTTTAATGGGGTGCTTGGGTGGCTCAGTCTGTTAAGTGTCTGCCTTCAGCTCAGGTCATGATTCCGGGGTCCTAGAAATGAGTCCCACATTGGGCTCCTTCCTTGTCAGGGAGCCTGCTTCTCCCTCTGCCTCTGCCCCTCCCCCCTGCTCATTCTCTCTCTCGCTCTCTGTGTGTGTCTTAAATGAATAAAATCTTTTTTTTAAAGATTTATTTATTTGACAGATATAGAGATCACAAGTAGGCAGTGAGGCAGGCAGAGGGAGAGGGGGAAGCAGGCTCCCCGCTGAGCAGAGAGCCCGATGTGGGGCTCGATCCCAGGACCTTGAGATCATGACCTGAGCCGAAGGCAGAGGCTTAACCCACTGAGCCACCCAGGCACCCCGAATAAAATCTTTTAAAAAACATAAAAAGAAAAAGAACTTTGATGATCACTGTCTAAAACTCCAGAAGCTTTACTGATGTTTACTCTGATGGACACTGTATTAAACCAAGACACAGAGATGAATAACATAGTTTCTACCTTCAAGGTGTTCACAGTTTAATGAGACTATTAAAAAAGAATTAACAGTGTCCCCCTTTTGCAAGACACTAAAGACTGGCGAGGTCTAAGTGCCTTGCTCTGACTTAGCTTCCCAGAGGCAGACGGACCTGATCCAAGATTCTTCTGATCACACCTCAGTGATTCTTCCACACCCTGCCCTCCACATTCACTTCCGAGTCACACTCTCCATTATTGTTTCTCTATAAATTCAACAAGGACTGCAGAAATCGGAGAGTCCGAATTCCTTGTACAAGTACAGCAACAAGGCTGATGGTTTCAATGCTCACAGAACCCACTGGGCCACTTTCTTTTTAAAACTGTAATAAAACCACAAACTGACTTTTATTATTTGGGCTGCTTCAATCTTAAATTGAAAGACTGTTCTAAGAAGCTGTAAGTATTTCGAAGAAAGAGCAGGGTAAATCAGGCTAAAAGGAGAACTCTTAATGTCCTCTTTCATCATTAGGGCAACTGAAGGTCATTGTAATAGAGAATGCATTTCTGTGACAGGATTCCTATAGTCAGAAATGCCCTCTGTGAATTGTTTTTAAATTGTTATTTAACTTCTTTCATTCGTTTACTTAATGACAGCAAGCCAAGACTTTGTGCTGGGGGGATCAAAATGGACACATGAGATACAGTCTCTGTTCAGGGGAAACAGAAACAAATTACTGCAAAGGAATGATTAACTCAACTTATGGCAAACAGGTACAGCTTCCTGAAAACTAAGTCAGGAAAAGGATGAAAAGGAATTTGCCAAGTGGATTGGGGTGGGAGTAAGGAGAGAATGGTGAGGGTAAGCACAGAGAGCAGCAAGATGTTGTTGCAAAATGCACGATATGCAAGATGACCTAATTTAGGACTGAAAGTATTAGCTAATGTGCTTGCTCTGTGTTAATCATTTGGACATTGAGCATATCACTACCAAATGGAACTTTTCTGTTCTTATTATTCATAGCTCGTTATGAAACCAACTGCAATCTGTGTTTTGTCTCTACTGGTCCACTGAAATTGATTTTGTAAGTGAGCACCAGTAACTTCCTTGTTGCCAAATTTAATCCAGTACACACTTTCAGACATCATCCTACTTGACCTTATAGAGCAAAGGACACAGATGACAATTCCCACCTTTCGACTATATATACTCTCTTCTTGAGAGATGTCTCTCAACCTCTATAGTCCTTCTTCCTCATCCCCTTTGCCAGATCCTCCTCCTCTACCTGATCTCTAAAGCCTAAGTTCCTCAAGGCTTATTCCACTCCACTTTGCCTCCACAGATGACAGGAGCTATCCCTATAGTTTTAAATAACACCCAGATGCCCGTGACCTCCAAATGTGTATCTCTAAGCTGACCTCACCTCTGAGCTCCAGTCTTTTTTTAAAATTTTTATTAAGAATTTTTATTTACTTATTTGACAGACAGAGATCACAAGTAGGCAGAGAGACAGGCGGCGGGGGCGAGGGGGCGGGGGCAGTGGGGAAGCAGGCTCCCTGCTGAGCAGAGAGCCCTATGCGGGGCACGATCCCAGGACACCGGGACCATGACCTGAGCTGAAGGCAGAGGCTTTAACCCACTGAGCCACACTGGCGCCCCTGAGTTCCAGTCTCGTAAATCCAACTGCCTTTCTGCTCTCTCTACATGCCAATCTCTCAAGCATCTCCAAGTTAACAAGTTCAAAAGTAGACCTTATTTCAGCCACTCTCCCTAAAATCCACTTGTCCCCTCATCATACCAGTCATGACACCTGGAAGTCATTCTCGCCCCTACTTCCAGTAATCAAATTCTGTCAGCTCTCCCTCTGCCGACTTATTCACATCCATATCTCCGCCACCAACACCCTAGTCCAGGACACCATCTTGCTGCACCTGGACATCCACTGTCCAGCCCCCTTCCCCCAGTAAAGGGGTACATTCCCCGCACAGCTGCCACAGTGACCGTTTAAGTCATTTCATTCCCCCTGCTTACAGCTGCTTCTGCAATGGTCATAGTTCTTTCACAAATATTTCAACTCTATCCTCTCCTTCTGGTACCTGGTAAGATTCTGAAGTTAGGTGAGGCACGCGACTTTCTTTGGATGATGAAATGGGAGCAAAGGTGGTATATATCACTTTGGGATGGGAACTTTAAGAGCCAGAGAGAGGGTACGTCACCTTTTTCTCCTCCTCTGCCTTGACGATCACAATGATCCAGGTAATAACTGCTCCGTGAGCCTGGGTCCTAGACTTAGGACATAACGGCAAAGTGGATACGCAGCATGAGTGAGACAAGAACGGATATAAAGCTGCATCTTCAGCAGATCCCAAGTGCCTTACCACAGTGAATGAATTCCAGTACAGCTGGTTCCTCTGTGCCTCCCTAGGCAACCTCATCTTGGACCGTCCTTCCAGCTCACTAGATTCCACTCACACTGGCCCCCTTCCCACCCTCTCACGCACTGTTCTTTGCATGGTTCACTCCTCAACCTTCACACCTCAGCTTCCCAAAGGGGTCTCCCTTGACCACTTTCTCAAAGAAGACCCCTCACCGTGATTCTGCATCCCAGCACCCTGACCATTTCCTTCATGGTACATCGGTCTGTGGGAATTATCCACCTCTTTGGTGTGAACCGTCTCTCCCTCTAGGCTTTAAGCACCATGAGGGGAAGAGCTCATCACCACCTCCAGTGCCTAACACTGAACCTTAACTCTATTACCCTGCATCTGGCAGGCACTCAAGAACTACCTGTTAAGTAAGCGAACAAAGGAAAAAAGATTCCAAAAGTGCGACCCAAGAAAACAACACAGACGTATCTATCACCTATCCCAGAGGCGAGAGGTGGCAGTTGTGGAACAGTAAAGGAACTCACATTTACTGAGTGACTATGTCGTACGTACACTAATAGGTGCTTTACTTACGCTCTCTCTCGAGATTTTCAATAATCCTAGGAGGTCAATATTAGTATCTTCACTTTATAGATCAGGCAACTGAGACTCAACCTGCTCATGCAGCAAAACCAGTAGCAGCAGTTTTAGCCCAGACCTGTTAACCTTCCCTCCAAACCTTGATGCTTCCTTCCCTAGAAATTAAACTGCTACTAACTAGATTTCATCATTAAGTTTCTAGTATATGTATAATCTGCACATACACAAATACATTTCTACCCCAAGAACCAGTTTTTTCTGTTTATCTTTTTTTTTTTTTTTTTTTAAGATTTTACTTATTCATTTGACAGGCAGAGATCACAAGTAGGCAGAGAAGCAGGCAGAGAGAGAGAGAGAGGAGGAAGCAGGCTCCCCGGTGAGCAGAGAGCCTGACTCGAGGCTCGATCCCAGGACCCTGGGATCACGACCTGAGCAAAGGCAGAGGCTGTAACCCACTGAGCCACCCAGGCGCCCCTGTTTATCTTTTTTTCTTTCTTTCTTTTTTTTTTTTTTTAGGTTTGTCCTAAAGCCTATTCCACATGTCTCTTGTTATCTGGGACAAGTATAACAGAATGTAAAATCAAACCAAACTAAAGATAAATCAGATATTCTTTTAGAACTTTTTTCTCAAATCTTTTTCTTCTCAGAGTAAAGAAACACCTACAGTTGGGAAGGAGGTCTGAATTCTATTCTGAGTTCATTTTATAGAATTTGAGATTGGGACACCTGGGTGGCTCAGTCATTAAGCATCTGCCTTCAGCTCAGGTCATGATCCCAGGGTCCTGGGATCCAGCCCCACAACAGACTCCCTGCTCAGCAGGAAGCTTGCTTCTCCCTCTCCTACTCCCCCTGTTGTGTTCCCTCTCTTGCTATCTCTCTGTCAAAACAAAACAAAACAAAACAACTTAGTGATTCTATCAGAGTAACCAGTACATAACACCTGGATAACACAGACTATAAATCCCCCAATGTTTCTTTAATCTCTATCAGTGAGAAGACCCTGAATAAAAAGGACATACACAATAAACACAAAGGAGATCAGGAAGAGCTATTTTAATTTTCTATTAAACATTCTTCCAAAAGCATTATTTTACCCCTTATCTTACTAAGTTATAAGAAATAACATTAGCATTAGAAAAAGCAGGAAGATAAATTAAATGTGGATAATTAAACTAAATTTATATGAAATAGGAAAATGAGAATAAAGGACTGAGCACTTTACAGATAGTTTAAAAGCTGTGCATCTCAAAGCGAGCTTTATTTGTTCAATTATTTTTAACAACAGCGTTTTATGACCAATACAGTGATTTTTTTTCAAGAAGGAAAGTCATTTTTAAAATGTTTTTATTTTAAAAATAGGCCTGCATTCAGTTGTAGATTTTTTCCCCCCAAACTCTGATCAGATTTATTTTGATTTGGGAAAAAATACCATTTGGTGGCATGAAATGCAAAATTTAAGTCTTTTTTAAAATATCTCAGTACAGAGTTTTAAAAACTATTAATGGAAAATAGATTAAGTGCACAACACTAATTACTGGCTAACTCCTGGCATTCGGTTTCTTCCCTAGTTCTCCAGAGGAAAACTTAAGTTGAATCTTCAGCAGAATGATCTTTAAATATAGTTTATAAGCAAAATGAGAGCTTTTGTTTACATAGTTTTTAGATTTTGCTGTTCCTAATTTTATTCTGAAACTCAATGTTACCCCAAACCATAATTACCGTATTAACTTTGTAATGCACAGTTGTATGCAATTCAGCTAGCAGTAGTACATCATTAGGCTCTGTCCACCCAGAGCTTCGGGAAACAGGACTAGTCACATCCATTTAAAAACAAATCTCACGCTATTTGCCAATGTGTAGTTTCCGTCTAAGTTCTGACAATGAAGTATATGGACAGATACCTATATATCTCATCTTAACTTGCAAAAGTTCTTCACAGCTTAGCTTTGCCCGGCTGAAGCTGAAGATTTTGTAACTTCATAGCCAGACCCATGTTGCCAGTGATTTTCAATTTGCCTTGAAAGAAGGCCTGTAAGAAGAAAGAAAATTTATTACTTGGTGTTTTTTTGTTTTGTGATTGCTGGTATTTCTAGGTGATCCAGCCCTGAGATCATTTACTTATCCAGGTTTTTTAAACTTTCTTCAAAATATGAAACTTGGCTTTGTGGGATAGATTTAAAACTAGATTCCTCAAAAGGAAGGCTTTGCAAAAAGCATGCTTTATAAAGAGCAGTCAAAAACCACATCTTTCCCAGATGTCTTCTCTTAGAAATTGAGGCTACCTTTATCTGCCTTTGTCACTGATGGTACATTCTCCAAATAGGAAGTGAAGTGGGTTCATACTAGATGGTTTGTTTAAAAATACTACATGTGTGGGGCACTTGGGTGGCTCAATGGGTTAAAGCCTCTGATCTCAGGGTCCTGGGATCAAGCCTCGCATCGGGCTCTCTGCTAGGCAGGGAGCCTGCTTCCCTTCCTCTCTCTGCCTGTCTCTCTGCCTACTTGTGATCTCTCTCTGTGTCAAATAAATAAGTAAAATCTTTAAAAGAATAAAAACAAAAATAAAAATAAAAATACTACATGTGGATCAAGAATACGAACTAAGGGGGGCAGCGCCTGGGTGGCTCAGTGGGTTAAAGCCTCTGCCTTCGGCTCATGTCATGATCCCGGCATCCTCCTCTCTCTCTGCCTGCCTGTCTGCCTGCTTGTGATTTCTGTCTGTCAAATGAATGAAATCTTAAAAAAAAAAAAAAAAGAGTATGAACTAAGGGGTACCTGGCTAGCTCAGTCAGTGGAGCATGTGACTCTTGATCTCTGGGTTGTGAACTCGAGCCCCACAGTGGTTGTAGAGATTACTTAAAAATATAATCTTAGGGACGCCTGGGTGGCTCAGTTGGTTAAGCTGCTGCCTTCGGCTCAGGTCATGATCCCAGCGTCCTGGGATCGAGTCCCACATCGGGCTCCTTGTTCGGCAGGAAGCCTGCTTCTCCCTCTCCCTCTGCCTGCCACTCTGTCTTCCTGTGCTAGCTCTCTCTCTCTCTCTCTCTGACAAATAAATAAATAAAATCTTTTAAAAAAAAAAAAAAAAAATATAATCTTAACAACAAAAATATGAACTGAAATTTTCAGTAGTCTGCTGGGAAAAAAAAGCACATGCATAACACACTTAGATACTCTTGGGATTCAGCACAATGTGGATGAAATGTCACCAATTTTGTTTCCTTTTTTGGTCTACATGATAAAGGACTGATCCCTACAGAGGGAGGACAGGCAGCCTGCTGAGACTGAGGGGCTGGTGTCAATCTTTGGCTCAAGAAGAAGAATCAAACCAATCCGAAGCGCAGAGCCACAATTTGTTCCATTTAACAAATGTCTAGGATTAGATCACTTGATGCTTGCTAAATTTATCATGTAACAAAATCCTGGGAAAACTTTAGAGAAATAATAGCAAATTTGGGAACAGAGCATGATTTCCCTGCTATGAGCTCAGTCTTTTAACTCAACTGTTAAAATAAGGAAAAGCTACATGAAAAAAGTTTCTAGTAGTCTCGGCTTTTTAAGCACGTATATTAAGAAGTTATGAGCTCTTCTGCCTTATCCACACGAACGCACAGAACTCTGCTTTTTCTACACCTTCTGGTAAGGGTGACTAATTCTTTTTTTTTCCCCCCCTCCTCTGTCTGGACAAACTAAATATTTCCTTTCTATATGGCACACAGCCTTCTGTCTGATGACTTAAAGGTCAGGTGTCTCAGAACACAATATATTTAACATATGTCCTTAAAAAAAATATGGACCAGCAGTACCTAAAAGAGAAACTCACCATCTTTCCTTTTTTTTTTTTTAATTAAAAGAGAAAATGACTTTTTATTTACTAATTATTATAGAGAAAACACGAGCCTTCACCCTTTAGGGCATGCAAACATAAGGATCATTTTAATCTGGCTCCTAGGTGTTCTTCATGTGTGCTTTACATTGGAGAGACACTGCTTTGTTTCAACTGTAGCCAAACACTGAAAATATAATTTCCAATGCATTTAATGGTTTCCAATCAAATCCTCTAAGCATAAGGGAAGACCATTAGCATAGTAACAGAAATATCTGCGATTCTTATCTTTAATTCCTTTGGGTGCTAACAGGTGTTCAAGAAAAATAAGCTGATTCTCTGCTCCCCCAAATGGGTGGTAAACAGATAAACTGAGAACGAGGGCAGCTGATGCGTGAAGTCTGATCACCCTGCCAAGGAAGTACATGGAGTGCACAGTGGAACGAGGAGGAACAGTAGGTGGGAAGGAGGAAGACAGACAGCTCCTATACTGGTGGCCTCTGTTTTGTCCAGAATTTTGGAGCAGGCTCCGTGGGTGGAGGTGTCCATGCCAGTGGTGTCAAGTAAGTTGAAACATCACAGATGCAAGTCTCTCACTTGTCAAAGCATCAACTGAAATAGGCTCAGTTGCTTAGAGAAAACATTTTAAAAAGGAATACTAGTGTGCGTCAGATTTAGTTATTTTATCCAGTCTTTTGGATTACCAGGAGGCTGTAGGAATGAGACCTAAAACAGATCAAGCTGAGGCAACAGAAAAGTCCATTCACAATGCAAAGCAGCATCTCAGTTTCTTTCTGCTTTTTTTTTTTCCATCTGGCTAAAGAAAGCTCAATGTATCAAGTGTGTTTAACACTGGGTGACTAATGAGTAAAGATCCTCGATGACTGGGGACCAGGAAAACCTATACATCAATACACTTCAAATACAACTTAATCCAGCAACTGGTTAGTGGAAACCTAAAAATGTCAGGCACTGTGCTAAGTTCTGGAGACATGAGGACAAAAAAAGATGTGGTTCGTTCCTTTGAAACACTCATGATCTAATGTTAAGGAAATAGGCGCATCGTGACTAATCTAATGTGACAAGTGCTAAGCTTACTTCTAGTGGATGGCCCAGATTAGGGACTAGCCACAGTTCTTCTCAACTTGTAAGGTGGTCTTTGGGGATAACATCTGAGCTAATTTTGAAAGAAAAGGAGTTTGTCAGGGAAGGCAGTTCAGATAAAAAGAGCATGGGCAAAGACAGGAAATGTAAAAGGTCATGCATTTGTTCGCATCGCTCTCTCCCCCTGGACTGCTCCTGCTCTCCATCTGTGCACTGCTGACTTCTGGTCATTCTTATGACTCAGCCTAAGTGTCACTTCCTCTGTGAGGCTGTCTCTGATGGTCCAGGGAGACACGGCGCCCCCCATCACCGTCCACAAGCTAGGCACGGTGCCCTGGACTGGATATTCGGATACACTCACTCTTTTACAGCATTGTCTCATACCACACCGTGAATGCCCTGTGCAGGAGAACTCTTTCTTATTCATCTGGGTACTTCCGGCACACAAGACAGTGCCTGGCACACAGCCTGCGCCACAAAGGTTTGTCATTTGTTAAGCGAACGTTTTAGGGAACACTGAGTTTTGTGGGTTTGACCACTTTGCACTCTATGGTACGAGGCTGAGGCAGGACATGAAACAGTGGACTAAAAGACCCACCGGCGAGGAAAGACGCTCCATCGTACTTACCGACTGAGGATTCATTTTACCAGTCATCAAAGCCAGTAAGTCGGAGTCAGCCATTGTGATTGTGCAGTCAGCCTTCTTATCTAAAACAGAGATATGAAGGACAAGAAAGGAGAAAAGGGGAGGATTCAGTTTCCTGTACACACTTCAGTCAAAAGCCACCGACTGCAACAGCTCGCCTCCAGCACTGGAGCAGTGTGGGGAAGAAGGTACTCACGTACTCTTCAATGGCAGACTGGTAAAATGTGACATAAATTACAAGCTTCCTCAATATTTAACAAGAGGGAATCTATTAAGTTAACTACTGGGGCACCTGGGTGGCCCAGTCGGTTAAGTGTCTGACTCTTGGTTTCGGCTCAGGTTGTGATCTCAGGGTCGTGAGATTAAGCCCTGTGCTGGGCTCCCTACTCAGCGTGGAGTCTGCTCGGGATTCTCTCTCCCTCTGCCCGTCCCGCTTGTGCTCTGTCTCTAAAATAAACAAATCAGGGACGCCTGGGTGGCTCAGTTGGTTGGGCGGCTGCCTTCGGCTCAGGTCATGATCCCAGCGTCCTGGGATCGAGTCCCACATCGGGCTCCTTGCTCGGCGGGGAGCCTGCTTCTCCCTCTGCCTCTGCCTGCCACTCTGTCTGCCTGTGTTCGCACTCGCTCTCTCTCTCTCTCTCTGACAAATAAATTTAAAAAATAAATAAATAAATAAAATAAACAAATCAATCTTTGAAAGGAATCAGTCATCATATTCACATAATGGGACACAATGCAACCATTAGATGATGTGGCGCTACATTTACTGACCTGAGAAGAGGTTCATGTTATACTGTATCATGCATGATACTGTTATACAAGCCAGTTACAAAACAAACTGTGAGCATGGTCCTACTTTTGCTTAAAAACAGCTATTCAATTATATATATATATATATGAAAAAACATCTATTAAACATAGACACCACTGTATTAATAGTAGTTATGGTGGCGCCCGGACTCTAAGGTGACCCCTGTGATGCCTGCCTCCTGTGTTCATGCCTTTGGATGTGCCCTTGAGTATGGGAAGGATCTGTGACTTGCGTCTAGCCAAGAGAATCTGGCAAAGGAGATGGGCTGTCATGCTTGTGGTTCTGTTATGCTATGTAAGAAGACTCTGTCTTGCTAGCAGACTCATTCTCTCTCCTGCTGGCCTTGAATAAGCCTCACCAAAAGTGACCCAGCTGGCACTCTAATCTTGGACTTGAGTTCCAGAACTGTGAGAAATAACTTTCTGTTGTTTATAAGCTATTCAATCTGTGGTATTTTGTTACAGCAGCCCAAACGGACTAAGATAGTAGTTATTAATGCTGTGCTTTAAACAAGTTCTAGTTAAAACAAGACTGAAAAGTAAAAGTTCTTTTGGTTTTTTTTTTTAAAGATTTTATTTATTTATTTGACAGAGATCACAAGTAGGCAGAGAGGCAAGCAGAGAGAGGGGGAATCAGGCTCCCCGCTGAGGAGAGAGCCGGATGCAGGGCTCAATCCCAGGACCCCGAGATCATGATCTGAGCTGAATGCAGAGGCCCAACCCACTGAGCCACCCAGGCGCCACAAGAGGTAAAAGTTTTTATTGTATGTCTTCGAACTTAAGGATAGACCTTAAAAAGACTGAGATTCAATGGCTATTCCATCTTTGCTTCTAACAAAAATTTCTTATTACTAGGGAAAAAAATGTGTGAAGCTTTGAAAATGAAGGGATTTATAGTCCAAAAAATTCAGTTCCCATGTAGATTTATATCATTAAAGAGCAGGGTAGAAAAAAAGCTAGCAAACTGAGAGTGCTGGGCTTGATTTATAGTTGGACTTGATTGTAATATTTCAAGAAAGGACTTTCAGTCATTGAAAAGTGAGTTTAGGGGCACCTGGGTGGCTCAGTCATTAAGTGTCTGATTCTCCACTTCGACTCAGGTCATGATCTCAGGGTTGGGAAATCGAGCCTCACGTAGAACTCCGTGATGGGCATGGAGCCTGCTTAGGATTGTCTCTCTCTCCCTCGCCCTTTTGCAGAGTTTCAAGACAAGTCTCACGTGTTCAAGCAAAATTAATGTTTAATATATGTACTGGGGAGGAACCAATGATTTACTAAGCACTTACTATCTCATTTAATGCCCACGACAGCTCCATGGGTAGAAATTATTCTCACCATTTTCTAGATGAGACAAGTGGACTCAGAGAAGGTATATACCTAATAAGTGGCAGGGCCGTGGTCTGAGCCCAGTTTGGGTGTCTCCAAAGGCTATGCTCTTTCTACTGTACCTTGGGGATACAAGATGCTGAGGCCTTCTATATCATGTTGCCCATAAAGGGGCAGGGTTGAGAACTCAAGTCGATGCTGACAGGGCAGAATAAAGGAATGAAAGCTAATGTGTCATGTTAAGATTAATCAAAGTTGGCTTCCTAGAGATACGCTGTATGAGTTGTTTTTTTGTTTGTTTTTTAAAAGATTTTATTTATTTATTTGTCAGAGAGAGGGAGAGAGAGAGCGAGCAGAGGCAGACAGAGTGTCAGGAAGAGGCAGAGGGAGAAGCAGGCTCCCCAGCGAGCAAGGAGCCCGATGCGGGACTCAATCCCAGGACGCTGGGATCATGACCTGAGCCGAAGGCAGCCGCTTAACCGCTTAACCAACTGAGCCACCCAGACGTCCCTGTATGAGTTGTTTTAAAGGAGAGGAGGGAGGGGGTAGAATTCATAGACAAAGACACCTAGGCAGGAGGAAAAAAGAGTATGAAAAATGCATATTAGATCTAAAAATCTTTAATATAATCATCATTACCAAACTCTTAGAATATAAGTAAATGAAATACTTTTAGGAAATCTTACTTCGTCAGCAGTAAGTAAGCCTCTCAACACTGTGCACATGCCGAAAGAGCCAGCAATTCTCTTTAAGATGCTAGTTCAAACTAGGACAGGTTATTTATGCTTTAACATAGCTGATCTCTAACAAATGGGCATTTGTTGGCTGATGTAAATGGAGCTGGCTATTTCCAGTGGTGGCTTTTACTGGGTAAGTCCATATTTCAACGCCACTCCTAGCTGCCAACAAGTATCAGTTTCGGCAGAAATTACCTTGCTCCAGGGTAAAATCCTTTCAGGTCTGGGATGGGGCACCTACTATGGGAAGAGCTCACGGCCAGAATACATATACAGGGATTAAGGTTTCTTGAAATTATTTAATAGCTTTCCATAAGCTTATTATCTTTCATGACAAACAGTAATAAAAATAGGAGAATTTTTTTTTTAATATCACCTTATCATCTGCCTGGGAGTATCAGAATATAATCCTAAAATAACTATTTTCTAAAAGTTCTTTTTATTTTTTAAAAGCTTAAATCTAGATGAAGCTTCAGTTTTTCTTCCTATACATTAGAGTGGCAACTCATAAAATGCAAATTTATAGTTATTGTTCTGCCTCCTCATTTTGAGGGGAAAAAAAGCAACTATACGTACTTCGGGAACTTTCCACCACATTACCATGCTGCCCACACAAGATGCCCTTACTACTGCCTCTTCCTTCCTGAATCTCTAGTTGATTCCTTAGTCAACAGTGCCACTCAACATTTTCTCGTGTCTCCAAGCTCTAAACTCTATTCCAAGAGCTCTGCCAACCTCCCTTCTACCTCAAAATGCCCCTGAATGTTGATCTACCCTCTCAGAGAAAGAAGTATCATCCCTCCTTGCTACTTGCTAAAGCTAACCCTCCTTCCCCCTGTGCTCCTGACGTCATCCACTCCTCCAGGACCTCCCTCAATAATGTATTGGTAATAAAACTCTCTCATCTTTAAGAGACTTCCTTCTCCTACATAGCTACCAGGTCCCATCAACTTCACCCCGAATACCCTGGTAACTACAGTGTAACAGCATCTTTTTTTACTACTGCCAACATTCAGGTTATCCTTTTTGCTCACTCAGATGATGGGAACATCCATCCTCCCAGCTGCTCCCTCTGCATCTAATTTCTCCCTTTCCAGTTCATCAGATCTAATGCACCAGCTTTGTGCATTAACACAGTCCTGACTTTCACTTTGCTACTTACAAAGCTTTAATTGGATTGATTATATATCAAATCACTTTCAAAGTTCACAACATGGTATTTTAAGCTTTTCAAAAAGGTGGTCCCAATACATCCTATTTTTTAACTGCACCAGGCACGCAATCCAACAAGAGAAATGAACATAAAATACAACATACAAAATGTAACCTGCTGAATACTTACTAAGCATCATTCATTCATTTTGCTGTTCATTTTTTAATTATTTATTTCACTGAAGGCCTACCATGTATCAGGTACTACTGTGGGCAAGGGGAATGCAGCAGTGAACCTAACAGGCAAAAAGCTCTGTCTTCATGGAGTTTACAATTCAAGTGGAGGAGAACGACAAAATGGAAACAAGTAAAATATTATAGAGTATATCAGATGGCAGTAAGTGCTATAAAGAAAAATAAGGCAGCAAGGGATAACAGGGAATAGTTAACAGGGCTGTGATTTAAAAGCATTAAGGCTGGGGCGCCTGGGTGGTTCAGTCAGTTAAGCATCTTGCCTTTGGCTCAGGCCATGATCCCAGGATCCTGGGATCAAGCCCCACACTGGGCTCCTTGCTCAGCGAGGAGCCTGCTTCTCCCTATCCCTCTGCCTGCTGCCCCTCCACTTGTGCTCTATCAAATAATTAAGTAAAATATTTTTTTAAATAAACAGATAAAATAAAAGCATTAAGGTTAAGGAAGGGCTCACTGAGAAGGTGACATCTGGGTGAAGATCCAAAGGAAATGAGGGAACAAGCCATGAGAATATTAAGGGAAGACAATTCCAGGCAGAGGAAATATAGTAGAAAGCCCCTAAACTGGGAACACCCCATGTTTCAACTATGGCAAAGAGGCCAGGGTGACTGGAGCAAAGTAAGGGAGAGTAGTAAAACAGAGAAAAGTGGGACGAGATCACATAATGCCAATATAAGAACTCTGGCTTTTACTGAGTGAGCTAAAAGCTTTTGGATGGCTTTGAGCAGAGGAGAATCACAGTCTGACTTAAGTTTCTAGATAGACAGATAGACAGACTGTAACTCCAGCTGGTACATGGAGAAGAACCTGTAAGGGGCAAGGTTAGAAACAGGGAGACCAGGCAAAAAAATGATGGAGGCTTAGACCAAGGTGGTAGTAGTAGAGGAAAACAGAATTTGCTGATGGATTAGACTGTGAAAAGAGGAGTTGATGAGGACTTCAAGGTTTTTGTACCAAGGAACTAGTAGGACACAGAACCAATTTATGGAGATGGGGAAGATGATGGGAGGAATACATAATTAAAGGGGAGTAGGAGCAAATCAGGAATTCGATTTTATACATGTTAGCTTCAGGATACCTATCAAGTATCCAAGTAAACTTGTCAATTAAACAGTTGGTTATACACCTGGAGTTCAGTGGCTGAGTCCATGCTGAAGATACCTGGGAGTCAGCAGTGTAGGGATGGCTTTAAAAGCACAACACTAGAGGGGATCCCTAGGGAGTGAATGGAGATAGAACTGAGCCTTGGAGCATGCCAACGTTAAGAAATTTGGAGATGAGGAGAAAACAGGAAGAGAGGCCAGGAAGGAACATCCAGTGGGTAAGAGGAAAGACTAGAAGTATAATATGAAGGCTGAGAATGAACCACTGAATTTAGCACCATGGTGGTCACTGATGATGTTGACAAGAACAGTTTTGGAACAGGGATGCAGATCAAAGCTGCCTGGAGTGAGTTCAAGAAAGGCTGGGATGAGAGGAAATGGAGACAGTGAGTACAGATAGGACGTCTGAGGCTCTGTAACCAAATGCTGGAAGCATGTGCTTTATAGGGTACTTCAGAGAGAATTCTCTTAATCTTGGCATCAACCCTATGAAATAGATGCCATTTATTATTCCCATCTACAGTTCAGAAAACTGAGGCTCAGAGAAGTTAAATAATTTGTTCAAAGCCAGAATCAGTGAATGGCAAGGCCAGGACCCCAGCCCAAGTTTGTCTAATTCTAAAGACTAAAATTGGCAACTCTGTGATGGAGCTTCCCAGTCTTTGGGAGGAGACAGCTGTGACACTAGTTCCTTTAAGAAGGTCCTATACCTCTGAAGCCAGCCCTTTTGGGAAACACCAAAACAGACCCCCATTTCCCCTGGTGTACGTCAGGGCTTCTACAAATGAAGGCGTCACTGCACTGACCTGAGTTAGGAAGCACTGACCCTTTGCCATTCTTCACATCCACCACCCAGGTGGCTTCTTTACCCTCAGGGCCATCCTTCACCTTGAAGGCAAAAATACCACCGATTTTCTTCACAAACTCTTCCCCTTCCTGGAAAGGAAAAACAAAACACAACAAAAAACATTGGAATTATATTATGTTTGTTTCTCTGGCTTTTTCTCTAAATTGAATGTTTAAACAGACACATGACGTGGGCAGCGAGGCCAGAAGCAGTCCCTAAGCTCCCTCAGGATCTTTTACCCAGAAAAATCTGAACGGCAACAGGCGACAACTCCCTCATCTGCCAAATCTTTTGTTAAATTCAGCTTTCTGGGTACAACTGGTGGAAGAAAAGGGAGAATGCGGGTTGCACAGCAGCAGGTTCTGTAAGTAGCTTTCCCTTATCTCAGTAATTTCTTAAAGATTCACTCTGGCCTGTCTAAATGTAGGAACCCCCCATTCTCTCTTTTTAAAAACAGGTAAATTCCTTTACATGTGTTTCCCGTTTCCCACAATCAAAACAGAGATAAGGAGTTCTGAGAGCAGTCTTTTATTCTGAGGGGGCTGAGGGAGCTGACAACGTTTTTTCTGGATTAGTATAAAGAATTATACAAGTAATACACCAACCACCAATTGCTTCTGAATCTTAAGGGAACGAAACTGAAAAGATAACCTCAGATCCTTTTCTCTGTAGGCTGGTTTCCTTTCTCCCTCCCTCTTCCCTTCATTCCTACTTTTTCTTTCATCACTCCTTACAGAAATACTTATTGATCACAACAATAATTGGCACCAGACACTGTTCTAGGTACTGAGAATACAGAAGTAGGAATTAGAAGGGTAAATGATCAATATGATCACTACAATCATTACGACAACCCTGGGATAACCGGAAGCACAGGGGACTAACTAAGCTAAGGCAGCTGGCAGGGTGAAAAATGAAAGGATGACAACAAGCTCACATATGTTTCCTTTTTTTTTCTTTCTTTTAAGATTTTTTTTTTTTAAAGATTTTATTTATTTATTTGACAAAGAGAGATCACAAGTAGGCAGAGAGAAAGAGTGAGAGAGAGGAGGAAGCAGGCTCCCCGCCGAGCAGAGAGCCCGATGCGGAACTCGATCCCAGGACTCTGGGATCATGACCTGAGCCGAAGGCAGAGGCTTAACCCACTGAGCCACCCAGGCACCTCTCACATATGTTTCTTAAAAAATAAATTAACAATGGTAATTCTACTGCAATTACTTTCTCTTTTTTTTTTTAAGATTGTATTTATTTATTTGACAGACAGAGATCACAAGTAGGCAGAGAGGCAGGCAGAGAGGGAGGGGGAAGCAGGGTTGGATTAATTGCACCCCTGCAATTACTTTTCTTTAGAGAAATATATTTTGGGGGTGCCTGGGTGGCTCAATCAGTTAAGCATCTAATTCTTGATTTCAGCTCAGGTCATGATCTCAGGGTTGTGAGATGGAGCCCCATGTCGGGCTCCATGCTGGGCATGGAGCCTGCTTAAGATTCTCCCTCCCTCTCCCTCTGCTCCTCCCCTTGTCCCCTCTAAAATAAATAAATAAATCTTAAAAAACACACACACATTTTCTGTGGAAAAAATAGGATATGTTGATAAGAAAAAGGAAATACAAATCATTCATGATTTTACTACTCAGAGAAAATAATATATTGATATAAATCCCCTCCATCTTTTTTCTCTGCATATGTTTTCATAAATGGGATCATATTTATTACATATATGTTTTATAATCCACTTTTGTGTTTCATATCACTATCCTCATTTCTGTGTCATTAAATATTCTTCTACATAATTTTATTATTTTTTTAAATATTTTATTTATTTATTTGTCTGAGAGAGAGAGAGAGCACAAGCAGACAGAGGCAGAGGGAGAAGCAGGCTCCCCGCTGAGCAAGGAGCCCGATGTGGGACTCAATCCCAGGATGCTGGGATCATGACCTGAGCCGAAGGCAGCCGCCCAACCAACTGAGCCACCCAGGCGTCCCATCTTCTACATAATTTTAAATGACAACATACAGTCTTCATTTGTGTAAATGAACTATACTTCATCTAACCAATACTCTTGCTTGATATTTAGATTCTTACTTCTGGGACTTGTAACAATGCTAAGAATAATATTCTTACATCTAAATATTTTTACATAGCCTCATTAATTGAAGCTTAAATTCCTAGAATTAAACACTGCTAATTAATAACACTGCATCTGAAATCATCATTGGTTTGAATTCCTGCTTTGCCATGTCCTTCATAACCGAGAGCAAGTTACTAACCCTCTCTGAACTTCAGTTTTCTTCTTATCTGTGAAACTGAGAGGACAATAGCTACTGTCATAGAATTGTATGGTATTTAAAGACCCACATAGCACAGCTTAACTTCTCAATGTTAGCATTTTGTTGTTGTTGCTGTTTTTATTTTACTGTCTGATATGTGTGCTATTCCTATGCCAATGTTATAGCTTTATAATGTACTTTATACTTTGGTAAAATAAATCCCCATTATAATTTCTTTCTTCCAAATATTCTTTTTTTTTTTTTAAGATTTTATTTATTTATTTGACAGAGAGAAATCACAACTAGGCAGAGAGGCAGACAGAGAGAGAGGAGGGAAGCAGGCTCCCTGCTGAGCAGAGAGCCCTATGCGGGGCTCGATCCCAGGACCCTGGGATCATGACCTGAGCCGAAGGCAGAGGCTTAACCCACTAAACCACCCAGGCGCCCCTTCTTCCAAATATTCTTAGACTTGTTTTGGACATTTTTTTTATACACGTACATTATAATAATTTAGTTAGTTCTTCTCCCCCACCAAAATGCTGTTGGATTTACATGGGGTTACATAAAATCTGTTAGATCAGTTTGGGGGAGAACGTCTTTACAATATTAAGTCCTCCCATCCATGAATATGGTATATCTTCAAGTTTTTTTTGATGTCCATTGGCAATATTTTGTCAATTTTTTCTCATACAGGCTTTTGTACATTTCTTACCAAGTTTATTCTTAGGTGTTTATATATATATTTTTAAAGATTTTATTTATTTATTTGACAGACAGATCACAAGTGGGCAGAGAGGCAGGCGGGGGGGGCGGGGGGACCAGGCTCCCCGCTGAGCAGAGAGCCCGATGTGGGGCTCGATCCCAGGACCCTGGGATCATGACCTGAGCTGAAGGCAGAGGCTTTAACCCACTGAGCCACCCAGGCGCCCCAGGTGTTTATATTTTATATGGCTCTTAATATTTTTATTCCATTTCGTGAGTGGGTTATTGCAAATATATAAAAAACATATTAATCTTAGAATGTTTATTTTAGAACTGACTACCTTTTATAATTTCTAATGGTTTTTATTCCCACCTTCTTTATTTCAGCCTTACATTCCTGCAATTAGACACTGCAATAAAAGGAAAAAAGATTTTTCCTTTTAGTATAATATCCATTTATTTTTTAACTTATTTTATTTAGATTCAACTACTTAACATATAATTAGTTAACAATTTGTTTAGTTAACATATCAATTTCAGATGCAGAGCTCAATTATTCATCCATTAGATATAATACCCAGTGCTCATTATATCACATGCCCTCCTTAATGCCCATCATCCAGTCATGCCATCCCTCCACCCACCTCCACCTCCCCTCAAGCAACCCTCAGTTTGTTTCCGAGAGTTAAAAGTTTCCTATGGTTTGTCTAATATTCATTCTTTTAAAAAAGATTTAAGTGTTTGATATGTTTAGGCACTGTGGTATAAGTACCTGAAATACTCAAATAATTATAATCCTTGAGAAACTTGCATAGACTGATTATCAGATACCAACCTCTGTTTCTATATGAGCCTGGCCTAAGTTTGTTCTTTTTGTTGTGTTTTGTATTTTAGTATATTCAAAGTTGTGCAACGACCACCACTATCTAATTTTAGAATGGTCTTATCACCTCTAAAAGAAACTCACAGTCACTGGTAGTCGTCCCCCTTCTCCTCTCCTGCTAGCCTCTGGAAACCACCAATCTACTTTCTATCTCTATGGATCTGCTTATTCTGGACATATCATGTAAGTGGAATCACACAATACAAGGTCTTTTGTGATTTTACTTAGCATCTTTCAATTAACCAAATGTTTTTAAGGTTCACCTAATCCACGCTGAAATATGTATCAGTAATTCATTCCTTTTTTATGACCAAATAACACTCCATTCTATGGATGTGGCATATTTCATTTAGTCATTCATCAGTTGGTGGTTGCTTCCCTTTTTAGCTATTATGAATAATACTCCATGGACATTTGTATACAAGTCCATGGAGTGTTTTGTTTTGTTTTTTTTAACATGAACACAGGCTCTAATTTTTCTTAGGTATATATTTAGAAGTGAAATTTTCTGGGTCATAAGGTCATGTTTAACTTTATGAGAAACTACCGAACTATTTTCTAAAGTAGCTGCACCATGTTACAGTCCTTATCAGCAATGAATGAAGGTTCCAATTTTTCTGCACCTCACAGACTTTTGTCTTTTTATTTTTCTATTTAATATTTTTAGGTTTATTTAATTCTTTTTTAGTAACCTCTAGACCCAGTATGGGGCTCAAACTAATGACCCTGAGATCAACAGTCACATGCTCTTCTGACTGAACCAGCCAAGCACCCAGGCTTTTGTCTTTTTAATGTTAGTCACCCTAATGGATGTGTCAATCTTTTTCATATACTAGATAACACACCTGAACTTATTCAGAAATAAGAAGCTATTCTAAAGCTATTCTAAAAATATTTACTCTAGGCCTACTTATCTCAACAATCATGGGGGCACTTCTTACATGTGGGTGTCCTAGAATTAACTACCAATATTTTCCAGTTAAACCTAGAAAGCAAAACTTCTTGTGAGACTTTTTTTTTTTAAGATTTTATTTATTCATTTCTCAGAGAGAGAGAGAGAGAATGCACAAAATGGGGGAGAGACAGGCAGAGGGAAAGCAGGCTCCCCGCTGAGCAAGGAGCCTGATGTGGGACTCAATCCCAGGACCCTGGGATCATAACCTGAGCTGAAGTCAGACACTTAGGGACTGAGCTACCCAAGTGCCCCTCTTGTCAGATTTTTAAAGAGAAATTCTCTTATTTTGGCTTCCCTTAAAATATCTCACTCAAATTATTCTAAGTTAGCTTTAGGAGAAATTATTAATGACAATAATAATCTTTTTAGGGCCATAAAGTTTTCAAATCCTTTTATATACATTATTTAATCTCCATAAAACCTTGTAAGTAGTTGAACAGGTACTAATATTAGCTCATTGAGCAGAAAAAACAACTGAGGCTCATAAAGGTTAAGAACCCTTTGGGCGGGCGCCTGGGTGGCTCAGTGGGTTAAAGCCTCTGCCTTCAGCTCAGGTCATGGTCCCAGGGTCCTGGGATCAAGGCCTGCATCGGGCTCTCTGCTCAGTGGCGAGCCTGCTTCCTCCTCTCTCTCTGCCTGCCTCTCTGCCTACTTGTGATCTCTATCTGTCAAATAACTAAATAAAATCTTAAAAAAATAAAAATAAAAATAAATCTAAAAAGAACCCTTTGGGCTATTCTTTATCCTGTTTCCAAGTAATCCATCTAATATAACCCATCTAACACTAACATAAGCCATCTAACACTTTCAGGTGTGAATTTCTTAAATGTGGTTCCCAAGAGCCTACAGGAGGGAGGACTTTACATATCATTCAGGAGTCTTCATAATCTAAGGGATATGTATCTGTTCCTATCCTACCACTTTTTTCATCCTCCTCAGGCTTTATGTTCCAACAATACCGATCGTCTTGAATTCCATAAACATATGTGTCTCCATGCCCTCGCTTATGCCCTGTCCCAGCTCACTCACCTCCAACTATTCACATTCCCACCCCAACCGCATCAAGTCCTCACACACTTGCTAATTCTCCTGGGAAGGCTTTTCTACCTGTACTGGACAATTTGATAGCCCTTTGCACATGCATAAGAAACATGGGTATGTTTCTTATTAAAGCAGTATTTTTATTTCCTAGGAATATCTCTCCCTGTCTATCTTCCCACTGAACTCTGTTCCCTGAAGGGCAGGGACATACAGTGAGTAAACAGTACAACCAGAACTCAGTCCCAGTTTGGTTTAACTTCAAATTCAGTGTTCATGTTGTTTGACCATAGCACACTGCAACGTAAATTACATCAATACTTCCAACTTAAGCCCATGAAAACAGTGTATTTTCATAAATGAATTTTAAGTTCAAGTGTTCTCCACATTCCTGAGATCTTTTATCCCTCAAGTTTCTTTGAAGATAATCTAGAAGAGTGGGTTAATAATCCTGGTGTGGTGGGCCATCCAAAAGCCAGGTTCCTTTGAGGCCAGCAGCTCATGAATGACTATTTCTAGGTGTATTCATGCCATCTGCATGCATAATGCCTCAGAAACAGACACCAACAAGTTAGAGCAGGAAAACTCCAGCAAACATTCAGAAAGTCTACTTGGCATACTTGGAGAGAAATTCCTCCCACCTCCTTAAAACCGATGTAGATTAATTTTACACTTCCTGTTACTTTTAAGATCTGATCCTCTTATAATATTTTTCATCGAAGAAGTGAGACATGGTAAGGAAATGGACAGGGAGAGAGTTAAAAGAGGAAAGAAAATACACATTTGTCACGAAACTAAAGATCATTAATACTAAGAAAGTTCTAAGTGCCTCCTTGAGTGAAAAAAAAGTATTTCTTTCTGAGTAGGCAAAAGGTCAAGGAGTAGGTTCTGTCTCAAACTTTACTGGAACAAAAAGTTAAGACAGAATTCAAAGAAGGGCAATGGGTATTGCTAACAGACAAAAGTGGAAATAAAATCTCTGGCCAGATTTCCTTTGCTAATGCAGAAAATGCATGAATTGACAAAAGATTCCAAGACTTTCACTTTCTAGTCCTCACAAACATTTAGGAACCTTACAGTCGTGGGAAGGAAATAAGCAGACAAGGTCCTCACAAGTGAGGTTACAGAGGGAGGAGAAAAGAATTAAAATGGGAGCCAGAGGAATGAATTGCAAAGCTAAAAGAAGACTGTGAGCTAAAAACACACTGCTTTGTTAATCTGAATAATGAAGTATTCAATGATTGACAGATATCTTACCAGATACTCTCTAATTTTTCTAATTTTTTATTTGGTTTCTTTGGACAGAATAAAGTTGGGGGAAAAAAAAAACACAGGACAACTTGGCAGAAGCAATTATCCTATGGGTTGCTCTGCAGGCAAATATTGGTGGCGAGAAAAAAAAAATCAAGCTGAGCCCTGACAGAGTCCAACTTCAGTTCAGTGGACATATATAACATAAGTAATTAAACAATAACAAGAGGGGCACCTGACTAACTTAGTCAAGAGACCATGTGACTCTTGATCTCAGGGTCAAGTGTTTAAGCCCCATGCTGGGGGTAGAGATTATTTAAAAAACAAACAAAAACCCAATAATGAGAGTTTTTTCGCCTATTAGATTGGCAAAGATTTTTACTTTTTAAATTTTTTTAATAGATTTTTATTTATTTGATGGAGAGAGAGAGCACAAGCAGGGGGAGCAGCAGAGGGAGAAGCAGGCTCTCTGCTGAGCAGGGAGCCCGAAGCAGGGCTCGATCTCAGGACCCTGGGATCACGACCAGAGCCGAACACAAATGCTTAACCAACTGAGCCACCCTGGCGCCCCAGACATTGGCAAAGATTTTTAAAAGACCAGCCAACACACAGCACCAGAGAAGGTATAAGGAAAAAACAATCACTCCTATGAATTATTATTAAGTTTGTAAACTAGTACCCTCTTTTGGTGGAAGCTTGGCAATACATACCGAAATACAAAATACACATATCCAACAACTCAATAATTTCCCTTTATTTATGCTATGATGATCACAGCATTAAGTACTTAAAGATGAGTAAAAAAGAACATTTACTATACCACTATTTTACTTGCAAAATTTAAATACAAGCAATGTTCATTACAGTAGGCTAGTTAAATAGATGACACATAAATTCAAAGTGTACTAGGTGGTCATTAAAAGCGATGGTAAAGGGACACCTGGGTGGCTCAGTCGGTTAAGCTGATGCCTTCGGCTCAGGTCATGATCCCAGGGTTTTGGGATCGAGTCCCACATCGGGCTCCTTGCTCAGCAGGGAGCCTGCTTCTCTCTCCACCTCTGCCTGCCACTCTGCCTGCTTGAGTGTGCTCTCTCTCTTTCTCTGACAAATAAATAAATAAATAAAATCTTTTAAATAAAGTAAAATAAAAGTGATGGTAAGAATTTATATTTATGTGGCTGGAACACTGTCAAGAGAAAAAAGCGGGTTCTAAAACCCCCACGTAGGTGTATCCCCACAAGATGGTGGCAGGACAGGTCTGTAGCTCCTGGACCAGTGCCTGCCTGCCCAGAACCAGCAAACCTGTTCCCCTCCACCACAGGAAGGTCACTGATCATGAAAATCCTAGAAATACAGGGTTCTTTGTGAAGACACATCAGTAGCACTGTTTCCCACTCACAATGCAACCAGTCACCTTAGATGTTAATAAATTCTTTGTGCTACAATGACGGAGTTAGGACATATGCACAATGTATGCCTTTCACACTGTAGCACAGATGAAATACACAGCTCGACTGTTCTGAATTCTTTTACTTCAGCCCACTTTTGTCAGCTTAAGAGATGTGTAATTGGAATTGTGTGACTGTGGTTGTCACACAAACGAGGGAAAAGGACTAGTCTTTCCTCTGTAGTTCAGATTGTCACAGGATTTTACCATAGTTCTTTTTAGAACTCAAGTGTGGAGATTAGTACATCCCTGAAATGTACTCTTATCAGAATAAAAGGCACTCAGAAATCTAAAATAAACTCAATACTTGACAATATCATATAAATTTTTAACTTGTATCATTTTATGACAACACCAGAAATCTATATCCACTTTCTCTAGCCAAGGTCCTCTTGGCAGTATTTTGTATAAATCTCACTTACCTCTTCAAGCTTCTTCTCAATCTCCTTAAAGACAAAATTTGCCTTAAATCCATCAACCGCAGAGCTGGTCGGAACAGCCTCAATTTGATGAGTTCTAAAAGAACTGGGGGAAAGAATCAATTTCAATCCATGGAGTCATACAGATACTAGGTTTTTCAACATTTAAGAGTAGTAATTTCCAAAACACTCTAAGAACAGAGGTACTGTGGTTTTTACCCAGAGAAAATCATAATTAAGTCCACAAAACAATTCAGCTTTTCTTTCCATTTTCTTCAACAAACACTGAATGCTCACTAGGTGCTAGGCATTGTCCTTAAAAATACAGCAAACCAGGGACACGTGGGTGGCTCAGTGGATTAAGCCTCTGCCTTCAGCTCAGGTCATGATCTCAGGGTCCTAAGATCGAGCCCCATATCGAGCCCCACATCGGGCTCTCTGTTCAGCAGGGGGCCTGCTTCCCCTTCTCTCTCTGCCTACCTCTCTGACTACTTGTGATCTCTGTCAAATAAATAAATAAGATCTTAAAAAAAAAAAAAAATATATATATATATATATATATACAGCAAACCAAAGAAACTTGCCCTCATGAAGCCTATATGCTAGTTGGGGAGAGAGACAATGAACAAGCAAAAAAAAAAAGATATAGGGGCACCTGGGTGGCTCAGTTGGTTGAGTGTCTGACTCTTGGTTTCAAGTCAGGTCATGATCTCATGGGTTGTGAGATCCAGCCCCTGTCAGGCTCCCAGCTCAGCGGGGGGTATACTTGAAGATTCTCTCCCTCTGCCCTTCCCCCTACTCCCATAGGCACGCTTACTCTCTCTCTCAAATAAATAAATCTTAAAAAAATAAAGAAAGAATACAGTTACTATGAAAAAATGATGGGGCACCTAGGTGCCTCAGTCACCTAAGCGCTCAACTCTTGATTTTGGCTTAAGTTATGATCTCATGGGTTATGAGATCCAGCCCCCACATCAGGCTCCACACTCAAGAGCACAGCCTGCTTGCTCCCCTTCCCTCTGCTCCCTTCCAGTTAGCACAGCAACACCCCCATTCTCTTTCTCTCCCTCTAAAACACCATGAAGAAAATAAGGTAGGTTAAGAGGATACAAAGAAAGTATACGTGTATGTTGGGTATTCTATTTATTTTGTTTAAATTAACATACAGTGTATTATTAATTTCAGAGGCAGAGGTCAGTGATTCATCAGTTGTATGCATCATTACATCCTGTGCCTTCCTTAAAGCCCATCACCCAGTTACCCCATCCCTCCACCCACCTCTCCTCCAGCAACCCTCATCCTAGAGGTAAGAGTCTCCTATGGTTTGTCTCCCTCTGATTTCGTCTTAGTTTATTTTTCCCTCCCTTCCCCTATGGTGTTTTATTTCAGATAGCCTGGTCAGATAGGCCTCTCTGAGGAGGTGATATTTAAATTAGGTCTTCAATCACATAAATGAGCTAGCCATGTAAAAATTTAGGTGGGGAAGCCAGCCCTAAACTTCTAGTATAAAAAACTTGAGGAAAAAACTAGCTTCGCAGTTAAAGGAACTATAAGAAGGCCAGTATGACTGGCACAGAGCAGAGACGTACTGTAGAAGGATCTAAGGTCACAGAAACATGCAGAACAAAATAAGGAGCTTTAGAGATTATGGTTAGGAGTCTGGGTTTTAAATATAATGAGAAGAACTATACAGTACAAGCTACAGAATAGCAAGATACAATTTATATGTTTTAAAAAAACAAATCTGGCTGCCAGCTTGAAAACTGAAAGGCTGCAAAACAGGACAGCAGGGAGACTGGGGAATGGCTACGGAATCAGCCCAGGCAAGAGATAACGGTGATTTCTAGAAGAGTTATAAGCAGAGGTTGGACTCAAGATTTACTTTTTCCCTGTGACACAGAGATGAACTTAGCAACCACCTGCCTATCGGTTGTCTGATAGTTAGGGAACAACTATAGATAAATGACCCAATATAACAGAAGTGATAAGGGAATAGAAGGCTGGCTTCGGACAAAGGATGAGCTGACACCCTGCAACCTTCCCCCACCCCGACTCCTGGGTGGGACTTATGTGACATTCTTTAGGAATCTCCCAACTACCTTAATGTTAATACCTTGCTAGAGGGAAAATTCTTGACAATGGCAAGGCCTCAAGGCCTCTGGTATCTTATAGGTCCTCTTTAGCACATGAAAGTTCTTTTGAAACCTCCCTTTTTCCTTACCTCCTCCAACCCGGTAGTATAACCTGCCACCTCTCACAACCCTGGGCAGCAGCTCTTTCCACCCACGGGTCCTGTTCCCGGGCTTTAATAAACCACCACTTTGCACCAAAGATGTCTCAAGAAATCCTTCTTGGTCACTGGCTCCGGACCCCATCCCACTGAAGCCCTTCACCCATTATTCTAAAACTTCATCAGAAGGAACATAGTCTTTATAGCTACAAAGGCCTGCATTTGAATCCCAAGCTGCCTCCACTCACCAGCTATACGATTCTGAGTAAATTACTTCAGCTCTATGCACCTCTGGTGGGGAGGGAGGGAAAAAGGTGGAGAGGGCCAGTGACTTGGCATAATTATACAGAATCCTGGGACAGGGGAGACACAGAGCAGAGCCCCTGGCCCATGGTAAAAAGTGATAGCATGACTGTATAGGCTCCAAAGCCTCAAGTGTTAGATACAGATAGAACCTTGAGGGGTCTGAGGAGGAGGAGGGTGTTAGGTAATTTCTCTGACATACCACAGGCAGGCTGGTGGTGGCTGGGACCCAAATGGGGTCAACACAGGAAGGATATATTTGAAGGAGTCAAGAGTACAGCGGTTTCTCCAAACCGTACGTCTTTCTGTCTCTATCCTTTCTCCTTCCTTCTGTCTCTTTTTCTTATCTCCCCATCTGCCCCATCCATTTCTCCTTTCTCCTCCCTTCCTTCCTCATAAATATCTAATGACTGCCTGCTACATCCCAAGCATTGTTCAAGGTAGTGGTTGTGTAATGGTGAACGAGTCAGACCCAAGCCCTGTTCTGAGCTTATATTCTTCTAATGAAGGAGGAAAAGGAGTAAATAGACATAATAATTGCAAGTATTAGGAAGCAAACAGAGGAACCGGCTTCAGGGAGGGCAGTCAAGGAATGACATCTCAGAGCAACTGAGTTTAAGGTAAGACCTTATTTAAACAAGAAAAAGAGCTGGCTATTCAGAGGAAACTGCAAAGATCCTGAGAGAGAAAGGAGCTTAATATGTTAAAAGAAAGTAAAGCAAAACCAGTCACTAGAACACAGTAAGTTGGGGGGAGAGTGATAGGAAATGAAGTTGGAAAGCTGGGCAGGGGCCAGATCATACAGGCTAAAGTAGGGAACCTGGGAAGCTGCTGAAACAATTAAGGAAGTTGAAATACAGTTGACCCTTGAACAACACAGTTCTGAACTACATGGATCCACTTAGATGTGGATTTTTCCCATAAATACAGTACAGTACTATAGGTATATTTTCTCTTCCTTATGATGTTCTTAGTATCACCTTCTTTTCTCTAACTCACTCTAAGAATACAGTATATAACACAAATAACATACAATATGTGTTAACCGACTTTTCATGTTATCAGTAGGGCTTCCAACCAACAGGAGGCTCTTGGCAGTTAAGTTTGTAGGGAGTCAACTGCTTCGGGGAATTTTCAATTGCACAAGGGCTCAGCACCCCTAACTCCCACAGTGTTCAAGGGTCAACTGTAGTTTGTTT
Source organism: Mellivora capensis (assembly GCA_004024625.1). Lineage (NCBI taxonomy): Eukaryota > Metazoa > Chordata > Mammalia > Carnivora > Mustelidae > Mellivora > Mellivora capensis. Next base: position 110,599 of record PISX010002086.1, read on the forward strand.
TGTGATTATTCTTACAACAGCATGCAGAATGAACTGGCGGGGGGAGGAGGTGGATGTGAGAACAGAGGTGGTAATAATAGTTAGGAGGCTGCTGGAATAGTCCAGATAAGAAGTGAGGTGGTCTGGACTATAGTGGAGGTAGTCCACTAGTGGAAATGGAGAGAGGAAAGTAGATTCAAAATTTTTTTAAGATTTTATTTATTTATTCGACAGAGATCACAAGTAGGCAGAGAGGCAGGCAGAGAGAGAGAGGAGGGGAAGCAGGCTCCCTGCTGAGCAGAGAGCCTGATGCGGGGCTTGATCTCAGGACCCTGAGATCATGACCTGAACTGAAGGCAGAGGCTTAACCCACTGAGCCACCCAGGTGCCCCTCAAGTATGTTTTAGAGATAGAATCCATAGTCTTTGTTACTGAAAAATGAGGGGGAGCTAAGGGTGAAGGGAAAGGGCAAGGATGATTCCGGTGTTCCTGAATAACTGAGGGAATGGCAGTACCATGCAATGACAAAAGGAAGAATGTAGTGGGAGTAGAGGAGATCAAAGTTCCATTTTAGGTACATGGTGTATAAGATGTTTGTGAGACAAGAAAGCAGTTGGATATAAGTCCGGAGCTCAAAGAGGTTGAGGCTGGACGTAAAGTGGGGGTAACCATGTACATGATTAAAGTATTTAAACCCATGGGAACTGATAAGCTTGCCTTGAGTAAATTACAGAGAAGAGAGCCCAGGACAACACCCTATGGAAGGAGGAAGCAGCAGCCAATAATACAAAAGGAAAAACCAGAGGAACGTGGTGTTGCAGAAGCTGAGAAGGGAGAAAAAATATGGGAGAGAGGAATAAAGTGTATCAGTTGTTGCCAATAGTCAAATACCCCCCTGGATTTGGCAGCATGGAGAGTACAGGTGACTTTGACAAAAACAATTTGAAGAACTGAGGGAAGGAAGAAGTCAAATTATATTGAAAGAGTGAAGACGAGAGATAAATAGAGACATTTTGAGTTGACATGAGAAAGACATGAATTTAGGGGGCCAAGGACAAACTTTGTTATAGCAACTTGAACTAAGACAGCAGGCCTCAATTTATCCAAGATACAGCTCAAAACCAAAAAGTAGTAGCAGAAAAAAGAAATACTGTTCAAAACTGATCTAAATTAAAGTTTAACTCTAAATTAAATGCAATTGGTCACAGCTCTTAAATACGACATCTCCTCATTTTCTCAGTTCCTACTACAGCTCTGAACATTTCTTACCCAACTGCTGCAACTGCCTCCTACGGATTCCTGGCCTCTGGTTTCTCCACTATTCAATGCAAAGTAATGCCAGACTGATCTGCTTAAAGGGCAATATAACCACATGATTTTTTGATAGAATTCATTCTGTGGGCTCCTTCCAAACTCCCCAGTAGAAGATTTGAAGGTCTCAAAACCATAATCCAATCTAGTTACAACTCTATCTCCTGTCACCAACACACTACTGACTCTGCCCATCTACCAAGGCACACACAAAATAATCTATCCATACCCACGCAGTACAACCACTCACCCAACCCTGAATCTCAAATCTCTGTGCCTGAAGTACCCTTCCTCTACCTTTCTTTTTTTTTTTAATTTTTTTTTTTAAATTTTTATTTATTTGTCAGAGAGAGAGGGAGGGAGAGAGAGAGCAAGCACAGGCAGACAGAGTGGCAGGCAGAGGCAGAGGGAGAAGCAGGCTCCCTGCTGAGCAAGGAGCCCGATGTGGGACTCGATCCCAGGACGCCGGGATCATGACCTGAGCCGAAGGCAGCCGCTTAACCAACTGAGCCACCCAGGCGTCCCTTCCTCTACCTTTCTGCTGGGCAATCCAAGTCACCTGGTTTAAATTTACCTTCTTTGTAATAATTTTTCCTCTGGGTTTCTTCCCGGCCCACCCCCACCCCCCGGGTTTCAACAGCATTTTGAAGAAACTATGTCTGCTTTCCCCACATACACAGAGGACCGTGCTTGAGGGCCTAAGCATGTAGCAGTTGCTCCATCAAAGTTAGTTAACTAAGAAGCTACGTAAATCAGATCATATGCAAAGGTTACTGGCAATATAATGACTTATAAGAAATATTATTTGGTCATTCAGATGACTAAAATGTATTTCTCAGATATATTTGGTCTTCATCCACAGTTCCTGAAAATGCTTCAAAGCCATAAAGGTGAAACGAGTGTCTTGTTATTACTGAAGGTGACTTATGGACCCCACCATACATCACTACCTCCAGGGAGGGGAGAGGAGCTGGAGACTGCCGAACCAGCGGCCAATGGCTTGGTCAATCATAATTATGTACTGGAGCCTCCAAAAACAAACAAACAAACAAACAAACACCAAAAGGACAGATTTTCAGAAAGCTTCCACACTTAGGAAACCAGAACCCTCCCTCATACCACCTGGCCAGGCCCCAACCTCTCTTGTTTGGGACTTTACCCTATGTATCTCTTCATCTTATTATTGATTTGTACCCTTTATCATGTCCTTTAATAAACTGGCAAAATATAAGTGTTTTTCTGAGTTCTGTGAGGCACTAGGAGGAGTCACTGGAATCTCCAACCTGTAGCCAGTTGGTCAGAAGCACTGGTAATAGACTTGAGGTTTGTCACGCATGTGAAGTGGTGGGTGGGGGTCAGTCTTGTGGGACTGAACCCTTAACCTGTGGAACCCGATGCTATCTCTGGGTAGACTGTGTCAGAACTGAGCTAAATTCAGACCTATGGGTGTCTGAGAATTCCTTGGTGTTTGGGGACAGTTAGTGGGAACTCCCATTCCCCATGTTGGAACTGGATCTGGGAACCCTAAGAGTACCTTAAAATGACCTTGTGTAAAACAAAACCACAACCTTGCTTTAAAATACTTGCACCATTAGATTCAGAATCATTTTCCCAACTTCGGCATTTGTAGTGAGTTATGTTGTATCATTAAGACTCTCAATAACACCTTCAGTATTTTCTTATTAGTCATTAATTCTTATTAGTCATTTGTACAGGTATCCCTGGCTTTTCAAAAGTTCATGTTACACCACTTTGCTTCTACAAAAGACCTACATTAGTATCTGTTTTTGCTAAACAAAAGAAATCCAAAGAGGATTTTGGTTTTTACAAAAAAAAAAAAAAAAAGTAAGAAGAGGTAATAGGGCTCAATGTTTGTTTTGCAGGAGCCATTTTAGATGCAGTGTGTAGATGGAAAGTGGCACCTCCCCCAAGTTCTCTCCCCAAGAACTACACTCAGCAGGGAGCCACAGCTTTGAACTGTGTCTGTGAGCATCTGTGCTTTATCTCAATTTATTTTGTCCATCCGTTAGCAAAATGTGCTTGAAGTATCAGAAAAGCATAAGAGAGGTTATTCCAGGGGTCTGGGAAACACTCAAGAATTTTTCCATATAAGTTAATGGTAACTGCTTTTTCGCTTTACACCATTTGGGCTTAAGAAAAATTTCATAGGAATGCTCTACTTTTGGATAGCAGGGGAAACCTGTGTATCATCTGGATTTTTTTCATACATCTACCTTCCCACAAACATCACTGTAGCTATTTTGAACCAACTCAATCTCCCAATTATTTAGTCTCCTGAAATTAAAAAAACGATAAGAATTCCATATTTAAAATAGAATGTATTGCCCCAAATTCATAAACTTCTAATCTGGGCAAATTGGATACTATACTAATATGCTGACTCCAGTAGCTCTTTATAGTTTGGCTTTTACTGAGGGTTTTCAACGTCAAATATGAACTGGATGAAATTCTAGAAGAAATATATCTAGAAGCAGCTGTACAGACTGATGATCACCTTTAGGAGGAAACTCGAAAATTCAACATTTTAACACCTTTTTATTTGATTCGGTTCAAGGAACATTCACTATGTCAGAGATTTTTGCAGGGATGGAATGAAGTCACAATAGCCTTAGGCCTCAACGATTTCATATAAGGGGAATTAAAATGTGGATATACTAAGCCAGGACTGAGTATGGGTCCAGGAGGTACAAAGTGTTGTGGATATTCAGAGGGAGATGGTACCAGAGATGGACCTTCAATGATAGAATTTTCACAACAGAAATGATATTCCAGGCAGAGAAAGAAAAGTGAAAGGACAGACAGAAAAGACTCGAGAGCTTGTAAAACATACAAATATAGTGGATTCTGAAAAGAAGTGCGTCAACATATCCTTTTTGGAACCAAAAGTGTGAAAAAATAAATAAATAAATACCAAGAATTTCAGAAAGAAAAAGGAAGCCAATTAGTGTTGACAGCTACAGGAGGGTTAAAGAGAACAAGAACAGAAAACAAAGACAGGAACATTTCATAATCAGATCACTGTTAGCCTTACCTGACCTCTGTGGTGAGGTCAAAAACTAGACCCTAAGATAAATATTTTAGCATGGACCAAAAAAATAGTGGCCCAGTATAAAAGGATCATCATAAAAGAAAATAAGGCAAGAAGAAAAGTAAAATTTTGTCATATGTAAGACCTGGCCATATTTGCTAACAGAAGGAAACAAGTCAACAGAAAAACAAAGATAAAAAGATTCAAAAGGGAGAGGGTATACTTAATATTTGGAACAAAGTTACAGAACTTGGTTGGAAACAAAAGCAATCCAGGCCCTGGAAAGGAAAAGGGACATTTTGCCTATGGAAAGGATGAATGAGCACTTCTGAGACAAGAGCAAGAAAGTTCAGGGATCCTGAACAAGGCTTGGGCAGAAAGTGCTTGGAAATTTGAGGAGCACAGGCATTTGGTAAGGACAGGAAGAAAATCAGCAAGAGACAAAAGGGATTCTAGCAGCAGTAACGGCTTAGGGCCATTGAGAAACATAAACGTGCAAAGAGCCAATTAGCATATTTAATAACTTTCTCCAAATTAACTCAGAAGCTTGGGAGGCTATGCAGGGAGACAGCAGTTTTGAGAAAGGAAACCAAAAAGTGAATTTGCCTAACTTAAAATCACTCTGGTTGGCAGGTCTAAGAGAAGTAGTTTTAGATCAGCAGCACTTTTTTGACTCTGCTCTCTCCTCCCCCCCGCCCCCCCCCCGCCCCCTTAAGTACACCTCTCAACCAGCATGGAGCCCAGCGCGGGGCTTGAACTTACCACCCTGAGATCAAGATCAAGAGCCCCTAGCTTAAACCACTGAGCCACCCAGGCGCTCCGATGGTGCCTCATTTTTGAACAAAATTTTCCTAAGGCTGGTTAAGTTTAAAAGCTAATTGCCGGTTTAAAGGCTTTAAAGCCAGGCTACCAAAGCAAAGTAATTTACGGAGTACTAAAACAATAAAATCTGGACTATATACTTGTACAACGTCATCAGCTGTGAAAGGTCAGAATTCAACAGACAAAACCCAGATTGCCACTCACCTGGCAGCTTCAGGAAAACCCATCCTGTAGATCGTCACGACCACAGCTCCTCCGATACCTAAATTATGCTGCAGAGCAACCTTTGCACCGGGAACTTGCCTTTTTCCGGCTTCCCCTCTCAGCTGCCAGCAGAGTTCGGCGCACTGAGCCAGACCTAACAAATCGAACACAGAGCAGTCAGGTTCCGCTGCTACGGAAAGCTGCCCCAACAGACTTTCTCAAACCAGACAGGAGCTTACACTGAATCACTGAACCGTGACTTTAATTAAGCCAAAAGAATGTTCGCATAAATAATAACTTCTCTTAAAAGCCATAAGGGTAAAAAAAAAAAAAAAAAAAAAAAAAAAGCAGCCATGAGGGTTTCTGCAGCCAGTTGTCTTTTTTCCCCCGTCCCAACTCTCTATTTAGACAATATTCAGGCTTAAGAAATTCCCGGCACTCTTTAAAGAACCAATCTGTCATTTTCTTGGTGATGTTAAAAAAAAAGAACACTGAAGATACAGTTCTCTGGCCCAGGCAAAATGGCATAAAATACATTTTTAATGTATCAAAAGAAAATCTAGGATTTGGGAGTTCACTTTCCATAAAAAGTTTGGCTAGCATGGGTAATTTTCCTATGATTTTCCCCAAATGGATCTCAACATGAATGGACTTTCATAAGAACAGCATATGTCCCCCTGGATAATAAAACCAAAGGTTTTTAGAGCTGGAAAGAATTTAATGATGTCAGACTGAGAAAGTGTAAAATTAATTAATTATTAAGTAATAATAATAAAGTAGGCTAATCTGGAGTTGTCTCCTAATTTACACTTGTGTTTCTACCAGACCAGCTATTCAAGGATACCTGAGTTAAGAATCTTCTAACAGGGGAAGCCTGGGTGGCTCAGTTGGTTAAGCAGCTGCCTTCGGCTCAGGTCATGGTCCCAGTGTCCTGGGATCAAGTCCCACATCCGGCTCCTTGCTCGGCGGCGGGAAGCCTGCTTCTCCCTCTGCCTCTGCCTGCCACTCTGTCTACCTGTGCTCGTGCTCGCTCTCTCTCTCTCTCTCTCTCTCTCCCCATCTCTCACAAATAAATAAATAAAATCTTAAAAAAAAAAAGAATCTTCTAATAGGATAGACTGGTTTCACCATCGTGAAGTCGGAGTTATGCAAGTCTACCTACAGTATCTGTTCTTCCACCTACATGCCAAATCACAGCTTCTGATTCCTGAGTACCTGTGACAATTTCCTACTTATGAATCTGTTAAAAAGAAAAAACACAGGTCCAAAATGGGGTCATTTAGACCGAATTTCCAAATCAAGGCTTAGATCCTCACCTAACTGTAGTTTCAACCTCCCCCAGAAATGCAGTCTTAACGAGTCAGGAATTTTTTGGTCAATGCCACTGAGTCTACCACCTGTGCCATCTGCATCCCGGGAAGTTAAGGTAGCCGGCAGGATAACACCCCTTGCTTTTCCACCTAAAGGAAAGCAATTGCCTGGAACAATTTTTTTCTTTTGCTAACAACTTTTTATTTATTTATTTACTTATTCTTTAAGATCTCATTTATTTATTTGACAGAGATCACAGGTTGGCAGAGAGGCAGGCAGAGAGAGGAAGGAAGCAGGCTCTCCGCTCAGCAGAGAGCCCGATGTGGGGCTTGATCCCAGGACCCTGAGATCATGAGCTGAGCCTAAGGCAGAGGCTTAAACCACTGAGCCACCCAGGCACCCCTCTAACAATTTTTTTTTTTAAAGATTTTATTTATTTATTTCATAGAGAGAGAGAGAGAGCACAAGCAGGGGGAAAGGCAGAAGAGGAGGGAGAAGTAGGCTCCTGCAGAGCAGGGGAAGCCTGATATGGGACTGGATCCCAGGACTCCAGAATCATGACCTGAACTGAAGGCAGTAGCTTTACACACTGAGCTATCCAGGTGCCCCGCCTTCCATTTTGTACAATCCTACAGAGCCTTGCCCCACTTGCTAAGTGGGATGCTGCCCAGTTCATTAATCATTTATTAAAGCCAATTAGGTCTTTAAAATTTACTCAGTTGAACTTTTGTTATTTAACAAACCCCAACCTCCTCAAGAAATTTAACTGCCACTTCTTATTTCCAAGCAGTATATATGTATTTACAGAATATATATCTTAAGCACTGTTTTAAAAATAGGTAATTACACAACCTATAATGATTTTTTGAATTGTGAACATTCTGAGCATTAATGAAGAAGATCAAAGTGAAACTTTGGAGCATTTAATTTTACTAGAAATCTGCCATATAGAAAGCTCAACCACTTAATGAATATATAAGAGGCAAAAAGTATTCACACCGATCTTACATACACATGGGCAAGACACTACAGCTAATTTTCTTAACAAAACAATAAATAGACATAGTTCAAAATATTTGAGAAAAATACTCAACCTCACCTTGATTAAATAGAAAAAAAATGCCATTTTAAACCAAACTGGTAATGGTGCTTTTTTTTTCCTTTTTTTTTAATATAAAGTTTTTTATTTTTTATAAACATATAAAGTATTTTTATCCCCAGGGGTACATGTCTGTGAATCGCCAGGTTTACACACTTCACAGCACTAACCATAGCACATACCCTCCCCAATGTCCATTAACCCACCCCCCTTTCCCGACCCCCTCCCCCCAGCACCCCTCAGTTTGTTGTAATGGTGCTTTTTTATTTGTTTTCATTTTGATTTGTTTTGGGTAAGGATGTTTAAAAACAGGACTAATCAATGCTGGGGAGACCTCAAAGACAGTCACCTCCATACGGTACTGGTGAAAGTTCAAATCAGTGCAACCTTTAAGAACCTTGAAAATGCCTGAAAACCATTCTACAGGAAAAAGCATAGGCAAAGTTTTACACAAAAAGCTATCTTCGTCACATTGTAACAGTAAAAAACTAGATAATCTAAAAGTGAAATAACTGGGGAATGGTTATATAAATTGTGAATTATTCATATAACAAAGTGCTATGTTTCTATTTAAAACATTTATAAAATGTTTAACAATTTAGGAAAATTATGATTATGATATATAATCTTAGTAAAACATGCAAGGAACCAATATGGATCTACCCATCCATCCAACAAATAATTTATGGCATATTATGTTCCAGACACTCCTCAAGGCTCAGAAGATCCGTCAATGAACAAGGGAGGCATACTCTTTTCCTTCACGAAGCTGACAGTCTTGCAATATAAAGATGCAAGCATTTACAATGCAGTCTGCTGGGGGTGGGTAGCCTTATGATAATCCTACCATGGGGTGGAGGTGGGGTAAAGAGGCAGGCAGAAAGAGGAAGAGAGCAGGAGAAAAAGAAGATCTTGTCATTTATTTGCTTTTGGCAAAAGATGAGTGTCAGTAAGAAAACGTACTGATTATTTAGCTTTCTGGTTGGCTACTTTCAGAATAAACTGGCATTTCTTTCTTGCATTTCTAGAACCTGGATCTGTGATGGCAGTCAAAAGTTGGCCTCAGAAATCCACCTGCCAAGAAGGCACAGCAGTTATGAAAGCATTAGCCTACGACTTCATTACATATAGTCTTGTTGCTACTAAAAATAAACCATTGAAATATGTACCAAGCACTCCACTAAATACTAATATGTAAAGAATTGACAGTGTAATATAAAGTGCTGATAAAGATGAATACTAAGGAAAAAAAATAAATAAATAAAATAAAAAAATTTAAAAAAAAAAAGATGAATACTAAGTACATTGGAAAACCTCAGAATGGAAAAACTACAGGGAAAAGCATCTTGAGATATTAGTTGAACCTGCTTCCTTGAACCCATCACTCTTGCTTAAACCGTTAAGACAGTCAAGTACAAAGAAATTGTAATTCTTTTACATTAAACATCTAAAAGCCTTAGCATAAACAACATTAAAAAAGCGTGATTTTCTATCAAAGCCTGAATTTTTGAGAAAGAAAAGGTCTGCTGAACTTTGAGAGCAAAAAGCTTTAACGGACTCAACATGCACTAAAGGATGCATATTTATTTAAGAACAGTTTTGGATTGCCTGGGTGGCTCAGTGGGTTAAAGCCTCTGCTTTCGGCTCAGGTCATGATCCCAGGGTCCTGGGATCGTGTCCCACATTGGGCTCTCTGCTCAGCAGGGGGGCCTGCTTCCTCCTCTCTCTCTGCCTGCCTCTCTGCCTACTTGTGATGTCTCTCTGTCAAATAAATAAATAAAATCTTAAAAAAAAAAAAAAACAAAACGTAAACAGTCGAAAGACCCCAATTAAAGGCAGAGATGGCCAGAACAGAAGAAAAAAAAGCAAGACTCAACTAAATGATGCTAATGCACTTTTGTTTTTTGTTTGTTTGTTTGTTTGTTTTAGGATTATTTCTTTTAGAGAGAGAGCAAGCAAGCAAGCAGGGAGAGGGGCAGAGGGAGAGAGAATCCTGAAGCAAATTCCCTGCTGAGCTCAGAGCCCAACATGGGGCTTGATCCTAGGACCTCCGAGATCAAGACCTGAGACAAAACCAAGAGTCAGCCACTTAACCAACAGAGCCACCCAGATGCTCCAATAATAATGCACTTTATTTTTTTTAATGCACTTTAAATATAAAGTCCCAAATAGGTTAAAAGTAAAAGGATGGAAAAAGATATACCACGTTAATACTAGTTAAAATGTGAAAACTGGAATGGCTATATTTTATCAACCAAAGCAGATTTCAGAGCAAAGACTTAGCCAGGAAAAAAGGCCATTTCATAATGATGAAGGGATAAACATAAAACTGTCTTTATTCACAAATGATGTGACTGTCTATATATAAAATCTGATGGAGTTTTTTAAAGCTAATAAATTTAATAAGTAATTTTACCAAAGATAGGAGATGAAAAATGGTACAAGAATTGATTGTATTTCTACATACTAGCAATAAAAAATTGAAACTGAAAAATATCATTTACAATAACAGCAGAAATATGAAATACCTAGGGATAAATCTGACAAGACATGTGTAAGACCTATACAGTGAAAACTACAATACATTGCTGAAGAAAGCTAAAGAAGACTTAAAGAAATGGAGATAAATATTTTGTTTATGGGTCAGAAAACTCACTATTTTTGGATGTCAATTCCCCCTAAAAAAAAATCTATACATTCAACATAATCCCCCAAAAATCCCAGGAGGATTTTTTTAATGGAAATCAACAAGCTGATTCTAAAATTTCTACGGAAATGCAAAGGAGCTAGAAGAGCCAAACAACTCCAAAAAAGAAGAACAAAGTTGAGAGCTAAGGCTACCTAATTTCCAGAACTATTATAAAACTACAATAATCAAAACATGTAAAGACAGACAAGTAGATTACTGAACAGAAAAGAGAGTCCAGATATAATGCCCACATATTTATGAACAATTGATTTTTGACAAAGGCAATCTATGGAGAAAATATAACTTTTCCAACAAACAGCACTATATCTGTAAATACATTAAATAAAAAATGACTTGGATTCATACTTTGTGCCATACACAAAAATTAACTCAAAATGGTCTATAGGTCTAAATGTAAAAGTATAAAACGTCTATGAGAAAACACAGAAGAAGGTCTTGGTGACCCTGGATTAGACAGAGATTGCTTAGGTACAAAGCCAGAAATAAACCCATAAAAGAACAAACAGATAACTGGGAGTTAATAAAAATAAAAAACTTCTGCTCTTCAAAAGACACTACTAAAAGAATGATAAGGAAGTCACAGACTAGGGGAAAACTTATGCAAAACATACATATCAAGAACTTTCAAAACTTAGTAAAAAAACAACCAGGGGCACCTAGGTGGCTCAGTCAGTTAAGCTTCTGCCTTTGGCCCAGGTCACGATCTCAGAGCTGGAGCAAGGATGGAGCCCTACATAGGGCTCCCTGCTCAGCAAAGAGTCTGTTCTCCCTTTCCCTCTGTCCCTCCCCTCTGTTCATGCTCTCTCTCTCTCTCTCTCCCTCTCTCTCTCTCAAATTAAAAAAAAAAAAAGAACAACCAACTATGTCCCAAAATAGGCAAAAGATTTGAATAGACTCTTCAGAAGAAGATATACAAATGGAAAATAAGCACTTGAAAAAATGTTCAACATCATTAGTCATTAAGAAAATATAAATTAAAACCACAAGGAGATGCCACCATACACTGGTTAGAATGACTAAAATTAAAGACTGACCATACCAAGTGTTGATGAGGATGTGGAGGACTAAGAACTCTCATACGCTGCTAGTGAGAATGTAAAATGGTATGACCACTTTGGAAGTCAGTTTGACAGTTTCTCAAAAGTCAAATTATGGAAAGAGCCAAATGATGACTGACTGATAAATGGATAAAGATAGATAGAGGGGCACCTGGGTGGCTCAGTGGGTTAAGCCTCTGCCTTCAGCTCAGGTCGTGATCTCACAGTCCTGGGATAGAGCCCTACATCAGGCTCTCTGCTCAGCGGGGAGCCTGCTTCCCCTTCTCTCTCTGCCTTCTTGTGATATCTCTCTCTCTGTCAAATTAATAAATAAAAATCTTAAAAAAAAGAAGATAGATAGATACATATATACATATATATCATGGACTATTACTTGGCCATCAGAAAGAATTAAATCTTGCCATTTGCAATGACATGGATGGAGCTAGAGGGTATTATGCTAAGTGAAATGAGGCAGAGAAAGACAAATACCATATGATTTCACTCATATGCAGAATATAAGAAACAAAGCAAATGATCATAGGGGAAAAAAGAGGCAAACCAAAAAACAGATTCTTAACTATAGAGAACACACTGATGGTTATCAAAGGGGAGGCAAGTGGGGGAATGGGTTAAATAGGTGATGAGGATTAAAGAGGGCACTTATCCTGAAGATGACCAGATATTGTATGGAAGTGGTGAATCACTAAACTGTACCCCTGGAACTAATATTATATGTATGGTAACTAACTGAAATTTAAATAAAAACTTAAAAAAAAAAGTTAAACACATACCTAGCATATGATGCAGTCATTCCACTCCTAGGTATTTATTCAAGAGAAACCAAATGTCCATACAAAGATTTATACATGAATGTTCACAGTTCATAGTAGCTTTATTTGTAATAGCCAAAAACTATAAACAACCCAAATACCCATTAACAATAAACTGCGATATATCCATACAATGAACTACTACTTAGTAATATAAAGGAATGACCTACTGATTCATGCAAAAATAAATAAATTCCTGGCAGACAAAAACAGAGAATACATACTATAGGGTTCCATTATATAAAACCCTAGAAAATGCAAATTCATCTATAGTGACAGAAAGCAAGATCAGTGGCTGCTTTGGATGAGGGGTGAGGAGTAATGAGAGGAAGGGATTACACACAGAAGTATGTATGAAGAAACCTTTGGTTCATGGATATGTTTACTATCTTGACTGTGGTGATGGTTTCACAGATCTATCTACCTATCTATCTATATCACAGATATATTTAATTTAATTTAAAATAATATATTTAATTTAATAAGTTCTGATATCTATCTATATCACAGATATAGATAGATATCAGAACTTATTAAATTTTACATTTTAAAATCAGTTGATTAGGGGCACCTGGGTGGCTCAGGGGGTTAAGCCTCTACCTTCGGCTCAGGTCATGATCTCAGGGTCCTAGAATCGAACCCCGCATGGGGCTCTCTGCTCAGCAGGGAGCCTTCTTCCCCCCTCTCTCTGCCTGCTTCTCTGACTACTTGTGATCTCTTTCTCTCTCTCTGTCAAATAAATAAATAAAATCTTTAAAAAATAATAAATAAATATTAAATAAATAAATAAAATATTAAATAAATAATAAATAAATGTAAAAAAATAAATAAAATCAGTTGATTATATGTTGATTTTACCTCAATAAAGCCATTAAGATAATAAAATAAAATATGAGATATATAGGCATGATCTTCCTTCTTCCTTCCTTTTACTTGGCAAGAGCAATAAAAGCCAGGGCCTGCCCTTAGCTCTCTCTACCTGCCAACAGGTATCAAGAGTAAACACTCTCACTTGGGTTCCATTTCCCCTGGCACTGGAGAGTATTCATTAGAATCTAATGACAAAACTTAACTTTCCTCACATCCCAGTAGCAAAAATGCAAAATTCTGAGCAATGGGAATGAGGATACGTAGCTTACAGGACATGATGAGAGGCTAAAATAGATGCCTTGGTAAAAAGCTACTTAGGGCAGTAGCTCTTTCTGTCCACGGGTCCTGTCTCTGTGCTTTAATAAACCACCATTCTGGATCAAAACAAAACAAAACTGGGGCACCTGGGTGGCTCAGTGGGTTAAGCCTCTGCCTTCAGCTCAGGTCATGATCTCAGGGTCCTGGGATCGAGCCCCACATCGGGCTCTCTGCTTGCCAGGGAGCCTGATTCTTCCTCTCTCTCTGCCTACTTGTGATCTCTCCCTGTCAAATAAATAAATAAAATCTTTAAAACAAAACAAAAAACAAAAACGAAACAAAAAGTTATTTAGGCCTTACTGACTTACTTTTTAGAGTCAGTATTAGATTTAGGTCTTGCCAGTCATTGTCCTAGATGTATTTCTTGTGGTGACCTCTTACACAGTAGAAGAGGCAAGCCAGTTTGACTGTGCTAGGTCTCCTGGCTCAAATTCCGTTTACTCTCATTTCATTTTCACCCAAATCCTTAAAACCTAACTTTATAATACCTAAAAAGGTATTAAAAAACATGTACACAAAAAATCACATGACAGAATAGCATGTGTACCATTAAAAACATAAAGAACAATGTGAATTCAGGAGGAGAAATAATTACATCACATCGTGGAATCAGAACATCTTCAGATTAGAAAGGATCTAAGACTTCATCAAATCTCAGGCCCTAACAAACGCGCAATTCCCCTCACAACATTCCCATCGGGTTGTTAACTTGTATTTTTCATACACAGCCTCTGTGACAGGCAATACGTGCCCTCAGGAAGCAACCTATTACACATCCGAGAAGCCATGTTTGACAGTAATTTCCTGTATCAGCCCCAAATCTAGCTTCCCATGAAGTTTTCCTAATTCTTCCCACACTAGACAAGTTTATCCCCTCTGCCCCATACCACTTTTCAGATGTTAAAGGAACAGTAATTTATTCAGCCATCCCTTTACATGTGCAAACTCTTATACTGAGCACTGTTCAGGGTACAGAGACAAAGGAAATACGGATTCTGCCTTTACAGGCTCTTAAGTCAGGTGCAGAGTTTCTGTTTTAAGCCACAAATAATTACAATATATACTGTAAGTATAAATGTCAAGAAAGAAGTACTGAGAAAGTATAACAAGTTCAGAAAGGGAAAGAGTAATTCAATCTATGGAAAGGATGAAGAAATTAGGGAAAGCTTCATAAGACAGGTAACTAACACTTGAGATGAACCTTGAAGATGGGCTTTTCTCCTGAGAAAAAAACATTTTAGTGAGTGTTGTGGTTAAGAGCTGGGACTCTAGAAATACGCTGTCTAGGTTTGAATCCTAGCTTTGCCACTAGTTTGGTGACTTTAGGTAAGTTACTCTGTGCTTTTATTTTCCACTTTTATAAAATACAAAAATAGACACAAGAATTAAATGAAGAATACTTAGAACAGTACCCAGCATTTAGCACTGTGTAAATGTTTGCTGTTGTTGTTATTCAGAAAATATCAAAGATAGAGTTTGCAGAGGTGAGAAGGAGTTAAAGATGTCTGGGAAAAGCAAATAGTCCATTTTAATTTAAACATTTAATCATTTTGGTTTCACCCAAAACCCAGCTAGATATAAATGCTAGCACAAAACCTGGCCTATGGTGGCAATTAGTAAGTAAATCATCACCCCGACACTTTTCTTTCGCTTTTTCTTCTCATAGTTCTGGTTTATACTTTCCCTGAATTTGTGCATTCTGCCTTGTGTAATACCTATTTGTGTTATCATGTTATCTGCCTCTTGTATGCCTGGGTGGCTCAGTCAGTTAAGCATCTGCCTACAGCTCAATTCATGATCCCAGGGTCCTGGGATCAAGTCCTGCATAGGATCCTTGCCCGGCAGGGAGACTGGTTCTCCCTCTGCCTGCTGATCCCCCTGCTTGTGCGTGCTCTCTGAGAGTTTATTTGTATAAATAAACAAAATGTCTTTAAAAAGAAAAAGATTTTATTTATTTATTTGACAGAGAGAGAAATCACAAGTAGGCAGAGAGGCAGGCAGAGAGAGGCGGGGAAGCAGGCTCCCTGCTAAGCAGAGAGCCCAATGCAGGCCTCAATCCCAGGACCCCGAGAACACGAACTGAGCTGAAGGCAGAGGCTTAACCCACTGAGCCATCCAGGTGCCCTAAAAAAAATCTTAAAAAAAAAAATAAAAGCTATAGGAGATTCTGAATCAGTATATCAGTAGACACTATATTTGAAAACCAATTGCAGAGGCACCTGGGTGGCTCAGTCGGTTAAGTATCTGCCTTCAGCTTAGGTCATGATCCCAGAATTCTGGGATCAAGCCCCACATCAGGCTCCCTGCTCAGTAAGGAGTTTGCTTCGCCCTCTGCCCTGCCCCCGCACCCCCCCCCGCCATGCTCTCTTTCTCACTCTTTCTCAAATAAAATATTTTTTAAGAATTAAAAAATAAAAATAAATTAAAAATAAAAAGGAACCAATTACTTAGATCACCTGATGATAAAGTGGGCACACAATAAGCATTTGTTAAAGTTTCATGGACTGAAAAAATGAAAGATCAGCACCTAAAACTAGGTTGAAGCCATACTGGAAAGGCACCAAATGCCAGGTTTAATTGGCACAAAAGGCCAAAGTAAATAACCAACTTTTAGCTTCAAAACAACAATCTCTTGTAAGAAGCTGTATCTCAAATTACTTTTGTGGTCTTTCAGATCACAAACATTAATAGGCATTTTCAAAAATCAGAGATAGCTAATAATAAGCTAAAGTCAAATTTTATTTATTCATTTAAAATAAGTGTTCAGTAAGCATTAATGCTTTATTAATTATTAATAATTTATTCATTTATTAACATATGAAAGCACATTAAAATTGAAATAAAATACGATACTACTTGGATGCTAAAAAATTTTTTTAACATTCTTTTTTTTTTTTAAGATTTTATTTATTTTTTGTCAGAGAGTGAGAGAGAGCACAAGTGGAGGGAACAGCAGACAGAGGGAGAAGCAGGCTCCCTGCTAGGCAGGGAGTCCGATATGGGACTCCATCCCAGGACCCTGGGATCATGACCTGAACCAAAAGCAGAGGTTTAACCAACTGAGCCACCCAGGTGCCCTGGACACTAACAATTTAAAAATCTAAGATTTAAAGTGATTTTTCTAATTGAAAAATCTAAAAGGGAGGCGCCTGGGTGATACAGTCAGTTAAGCATCTGACTCTTGGTTTCAGCTCAGGTCATGATCTCAGGGTTGTGAGATCAAGCCCTGCATGAGGTCCACACTGAGTGCAGAACCTGCTTGAGATTCCCTCTTCCTCTCTCTCTGCCCCCACACAACCTCCCCGGTTCTCTCTCTCTCTCTCTCAAATAAATGATTTTTTTTTAAGATTTTATTTATTTATTCATCAGAGAGATGATGAATAATCATCTCTCAATCAAGCAGGCAGAGGCGGAGAGAGAGGCAGGCTCCCTGACGCAGGGAACCTGATTCGGGACTCGATCCCAGGACCCCGGGATCATTACCTGGGCCGAAGGCATTGGCTTAACCAATTGAGCCACCCAGGTGTCCCTCAAATAAATAAATTTTTTAAAAAAGAAAGAAAACTAAAAGAAATTCATGATTTTAAACTAACAATAAAATATTCACTTCAAATGCTTAAATCTATCTTTTTTTCTATTACAGTTACTGTTATGGCAACTAGAAGCTTTTTTCATCCAGATCTGGAAAGTTAAAATTGAAAACCATATCATGAAGCTTTAATTTTAAAGCTAATTTCCAATACTGAGTTGCCACCAAAGCAGCAATATAAACTAACATCATTTGTAGAAGAGAACCTTACACTGTCCCCACTCCATCATAAGTTAGTATGTTTTAGAAGCACTTGACCATTTCTGATTTTCTAGAATCCTACTGCAATTTGTTATCCAAGTAACCAGGGCAAAATATTTAAACTACTCAGAGCTGTCATTCTGATATATTTTCCAGGAGTCTGAATTCTTTCTTGGACTACAGCTAAAGGCCATGTGCCAGATTTACTTGAAGTATATCCAAATCCTCAGTATGTAGCAAGTAAACATTTACACTTCAATAATTCCTCATTCCTATTCAGGCTACTAATCAAATCAGCAAGATCTGTAAGTTTTTCCCTGAAAATGCTACCCTACCACTAAACATTATCCCTAATGACTGATGATAACAGGAAAATATTATCAACAGTGTAGACTAAAATACTCGAAAGGGTGCCTGGGTGGCTCAGTTAGTTGAGCATCAAACTCATGATCTCAGCTCAGATCTTGATCTCAGGGTTGTGAGTTCAAGCCCCACATCGGGGTTCATGCTGGGCATGTAGCCTACTTAAAAAACAACAAAAATAAATAATAAGTAAAATACTGGAAAGGGTTTTCAAAAGATACTGCAGAAGGTGTGACACTCTTTGAAGTATTTAAAAATTGAGTAAATACTATCTTCCCAGGGTGTTTTAAAACAGGCTAGCTTTTTAGTGCCAGGGAAAGAAGATGACCTGCCAAGCCTGACATAATTGTTTACATTTGATAAAAGAATCTAAGGTTGACAAGATTATTAAAAAAGAAGGATTCTGGGTGCCTGGGTGGCTCAGTTAGTTAACTGTCTGCCTTCAGCCCAGATCACAATCTCAGGGTCCTGGGATCGAGCCTTGCATTAGGTTTCCTGCTCAATGGGAAGTCTGCTTCTCCCCTCCTTCTGCCACTCTCTCTGCTCATGTTCAAGCTCACTCTCTCTCTCAAATATATAAAATCTAAAAACAAAAACAAAAACAAAACAAAGCAAAACTTACTAAGTTGACTAATAAAATATTACATTATTTTTTTAAAAGTACTATCACACTCTGTTGTTGGGAATATGCATTGTATTATCTTTTTTGAAAAAAAATTGACAATGTCTACCAATTTTTAAAGATATACTGTCCTTTGACATTGTGAGTCCATTGTTTTGAACTCATGCTGAGTATACACACAGAAGTATGCAAAGACACAAGGAGGCTTATTGCAGCATTGTTTATAATAGCAAAACTGACACCACATATATGTCAACTAGTATAGTTAGGTAAATTTCTTATAATGAGAATACTGTACAGGCATTAAAAAGAATAAACAATATCTCTAAGTGATAACATAAAAAGATTTTTAAGATGTTAAGTAAGGAAAGCTGTCTACAATGTGGTAAGTATACATATATGACACATACACATAGAACACATACACATAGAAAGGTTGTATATAGCTAAGATATGGAAGCAACACATGTGTCTACCCACAGATGGAGAAAGAAGATGTGGAACATGTATATACAATAGAATATTACTCAGCCATAAAACAAGATGAGACATTGCCACTTGCAACAATACCTAGGCAGTATTACACTAAGTGAAATAAGTCAGACAGAGAAAGGCAAATACCATACGGTTCCACTTATGTAAGGAATCTAAAAAACAAAACAAATGAACACAAAAAGCAGAAACAGACCCATACACAGAAAGAACAAACTGATGGTGCCAGAGGGAGGGTGTGGGGAGATGGGCTAAATGGGTGAAGGAGAATGGGAGACAGGATTCCAGTTATGGAATGAACAAGTCATTGGGATAAAAGACACAGCATGGGGAATGCAGTCAATGATACTATATCAGCATTATATGGTGACATGGTAGCTACACTTGTGGTGAGCGTAGCAGAATGTATAGACTCATCCAATCACTATGTGGTACATCTGAAACTAATGTAACATGATGTGTTAACTACACTTCTTAACAAAAAAAAAAAAAAGAAAGAAAGACTGTAAAAACACACATATAAATGTATTTGTTAAAGCATAACAATTTGGGGGAAAATACCCAAAAAATACTAAAAAGAGGTTGATTCTGAGGAATAGAATTAAGGGTAAGAAGGAAGAGAATAACCTGTTAAATGTTAAAATTTGTCATTCTAGGGGCGCCTGAGTGGCTCAGTGGGTTAAAGCCTCTGCCTTCGGCTCAGGTTATGGTCTCGGGGCCCTGGGATCGAGCCCCACGTCAGGCTCTCTGGGCTCTCTGCTCGGCAGGGAGCCTGCTTCCTCTTCTCTCTCTCTGCCTGCCTCTCTGCCTGCCTCTCTGCCTACTTGTGATCTCTGTCTGTCAAATAAATAAATAAAATCTTAAAAAAAAATAAAAATAAATAAAATTTGTCATTCTATTATAATACTTAAAACCATATGACAAGCCTTTGGAGAGCTATTTGGCAGCTTCTTATAAATTTAAACATACATCTGCCCTCTGATTGAGCCATTTTGCTCTGAGTTATTAACCCAAGAGAAATGCAAAAGGTACGTCTACAAATAGACTTGTACAAAAAGGTTCATAGCATCCTTATTCATAATGACCTCAAACAAGAAGAAACTCAAATGTCCATTAACAGAATGGACAACGTGGTATATGGGATACTATTTAGCAATAACAAAGGACAAACTACTGATAAAAGAAAAATTCAGATCAGTCTTAGCCTGACTGAGGGAGAAGGATTTGGAGAATGGGGAAGATGTTTAAGGGAAGTCAAGGTTCCTCTATGTTGTAGCCTCTGTCAGTACTTCATTTCTATTATGGCCTCCATTGTATGAATATACCACATATTGTTTATCCATTCATCAGCCCATGACAGACATCTTGGTTGTTTTCACCTTTCTGGCTATTATAAACAAGCTGCCATAAACAATTGTATTTTGTGAGAACTGTGTATTTTTTTTAAAATTTATTTATTTGTCAGAGAGAGGGAGAGAGCGAGCGAGCGCAGGCAGACAGAGTGGCAGGCAGAGGCAGAGGGAGAAGCAGGCTCCCTGCCGAGCAAGGAGCCCGATGTGGGACTCAATCCCAGGACGCTGGGATCATGACCCGAGCCGAAGGCAGCTGCTTAACCAACTGAGCCACCCAGGCGTCCCGAGAACTGTGTATTTTATTATATGAAAATTACACCTCAATTTTAAGAAAGGATATGGATATGAAAAATCGTATTGTTACTACGAAGCATGATTTCTGAATGTTTCAGTGAATGGCAGAACACCAATAACTCAGAATGGCAAACAAGTTAATTGTAATACAAATATGTTCCTTCAGAGGAGAAAAAAGTTATGTGTCAATAAAAATAACCTGAAATGCCATATTCATCTCTTCACGAAGTTTTTTTTTTAAAGATTTTATTTATTTATTTGACAGAGAGAGACCACAAGTAGGCAGAGAGGCAGGCAGAGAGAGAGAAGAGGAAGCAGGCTCCCTGACAAGCAGAGAGCCCGATGTGGGGCTCCACCCCAGGACCCTGGGATCATGACCTAAGCCGAAGGCAGAGGCCTTAACCCACTGAGCCACCCAGGTGCTCCTTGATGAAGTTTTTTATATGAGATTGAGGAAGCTGTCTGAAAGAGCTTAAATCACTGTCTCTAATGTAAACAGCAACTCTTTTTTTTTTTTCTTTTCCTAGACTTTTATTCCAGTATAGCTATATAATGTTATATTAGAGGTGTACAATACAGTGATTCAACAATTCTACACATTACTCAGTGCTCATCAAGGTAAGTTTACTATTGGGGAACCTGAGTAATACAATTGGTTAAGTGTCCAACTCTTGGTTTTGACCTAGCTCATGATCTCAGGGTTGTGAGATCAAGACCCATGTCAGGCTTTATGGTCATAATGGAGTCTGCTTAAGAGACTCTCTCCCTCTCTCACTCTGCCCCTCCCCACTCCCTGAGCTCTCTCTTTCCCACAAATAAATAAATAAAACTAAAAAAAAAAAAAAAAGATAAGTTTACTCTTAATCCCCTTCACCAGTTTTACCCATATCCCCACACCCACCTACCCTCTGGTAACCATCTGTTTGTTCTTGGGCTGTTCCCATAATCTTACTATTTTTTTTTAAAGATTTTATTTATTTATTTGACACACACAGAGAGAAATCACAAGTAGGCAGAAAGGCAGACAGAGAGAGAGGGGGAAGCAGGCTCTCCGCTGACAGAGAGACCGATGTGGGACTCGATCCCAGGACCCCAAGATCATGACCTGCGCCGAAGGCAGAGGCTTAACCCACTGAGCCACCCAGGCGCCCTATAATCTTACTATTGTATATAGAACTGAAATATACATAGGGGTGCATTTATCTTTTCAAATTAGTGTTTGAGTCTCTTGTAGGAAGCATATAGATGGGTCTTGTTCTTTTATCCATTCCATCACTCTGTCTTTTGATTGGAGTGTTTAGTCCACTTACACTTAAAGTAATTATTGATAGGTATATACTTTTTGCCATTTTGATACTTGTTTAATGTTTGTTTTTGTATTCTTCTCTGTTCCTTCCTTCTCTTGCTCTTTTCTCTCATGACTTGCTGGCTTTCCTTAGGGATTCCTTTCTCCTTATTTTTGCATATCTATTACTGGTTTTTTATTTGCAGTTATCAATAGGTTTATATATAACATCTTATGCATACAGTAGTCTATATTAAGTTCATGGTTACTTAAGCTCGAACCTATTATTTACTCTTCTCTCCACCCCCACATTTTGGGTATAGGGTGTTATACTTTACTCTCTTTTATTCTGAAACTCCCTTGACTGATTTTTATAGATATACTTTTTACTGCTTTTCTGCTTCTTACTTTTCTTATCCCTACTTATGGCCTTTCCTTTCCACTCAATGAGTCCTCTTTAACATTTCTTGTAGGGCTGGTTTAGTGGTCAAGAATTCTTTAACTTTTGTTTGTCTGAAAAATTCTTTATCTTTCCTTCCATTCTGAATGATAGCCTTGCTGGATAGACTATTCATGGCTGCACGTTTTTTTCTTTCAGCAGTGTGAATATGTAATGCCACTCCTTTCTGGCTTGCAGTTTCTGCTGAAAAAACACCTGACAGCCTTAGGGGGTTTCCCTTGTATGTAACTGTTTTCTTTTCTCTTACTGATTTTAAAATTCTCTCTGTATCACTACTTTTTGGATTTTAATTACTACGTGTCTTGGTGTGTTCATACTTGCATTGATTTTGCTGGTGGCTCTGTTTCCTGGATCTAAATTTCTGGTTTCCTTCCCCCTACTTGGGGGGAAGTTTTTAGCTATTATTTCTTCAAATATATTTTCTATCCCTTCTCTCTTCCTCTCGGATCTCTATAATGCAAATGTTATTATACTTGATAGGAGTCGCTGAGTTCCCTATTTTCATTTACTTTTATGAATTTTTCTCTCTCCTGTTCACCTTGATTGCCTCCCATTATTCTGTCCTCCAGGTTGTTGATCCATTTTTCTGCTCCCTCTAGTCTACTATTTATTTCATCTAGTGTATTTTTAATTTCAGTTTTTGAGTTCTTTATCTCTGTTCTTTTTTATGTTTTTTTTTTTTTAAATCTCTGTTGAGGGTCTCACCGAAGTCTTCCTCTCTTTTCTCAAGTCCAGTGAGTATTTTTATGACCATTACTTTTGAATCTCTATCAGGCATATTACTTTTCTCTGTTTTGTTTAGCTCTCTTGCTGTGAGTTTGTCTTGTTCTTTCATTTGGGACATATTTCTCTGTCTCCTTACTTTGTTTAACTCTGTGTCTGTTTCTATGTGTTAGGAAAGTCAGCTACATCTCCTCCAGGTTGAAGGAGACAGATCTGTGGGGACTAGGTCTACTGTTAGCAAGCTAGGTGGAGAGTGTTGGTGCTGTCCTGGTTCCCACAGGGGTCTATGTGTCTAGGCTTTGTGGGGGGTGGGGGGTGGGGGGGGAGGGAAATGGCACCTGCCAACTCCTTTGTTCTTAGAGAAGTCTCCCAAAGAATCCTGACCCTCTAGCACACACTCTGAGATTAGCAAACAAATCTCCTTCCTATATACCCCAGGTGTTCTTCAAACATGCTGTAGCTCCACAGGGCTGTTTGTTATGCTATATCTTTAAGGGCTGGGACTCAGTTTCCTATAACCCGCCCAGTTCTTCCAGAGCTGAGCCTGCTGATTTTTAAATCAGTTAAGCCCACTGAATTGTATGGTAGGGGGATGATTCATTTCTTTTTTATTAAGATTTTTTATTTTAATTACAGTATCATTGACATACAGTGTTATATTAGTTTCAGGTGTACAATACAGTGATTCAACAATTCTATACATTAGCCATGTTTCATTTTGCAAAATGCACCATGTTTCATTTTGCAAAAACTTGCCAACATTTGGTGATGTCATCACTTTGGATTTTGGAGATTCTAATATGTATGTAGAGGCATCCTGTGGTTTTAATTTGCAATTCCCTAATGACATATGATATTGAAGATCTTTCCAATGCATATTTGCCATTGTATTTCATCTTTGGGGAACTTTCTGGGTCGTTCGTCCAATTTTTAATCACATTGTTCATTTTCTTATTGTTTAGTTTTGAGTTCTTTGTATATTTTAGATAATAGTCCTTTAGCAGATATGTCTTCTGCAAATATTTTCTCTCAGTCTGTCTTCCCATTCTCTTAAAATTTTGTCTTTTTTAAACTCTCTATTTATTTTGCCATTATTTCCTTCTTGTGTGTTAAGTGGGTATTTTCATTCTTTGTCATTTTAGTATATATTTTTTCACTATATATCTTTACTCTATATTTTAAAGTTATTTTTTAGAGGTTGTTCTAGGGATTACAATTAACAGTTTACCACAACCTAGTTTGGATTAAAACCAACTTAATTTCAATGGTATACAAAAAAAGACTAGCTTTGTTCCCTTTACCCTCCTTTGTGTTGTTTCTGTCATATAAATTATATCTTTACGCATTTTATGCCTATTGACTCAGATTATTGCTTCATGCAGTTGGATAGGAAGGGAGAAACATGACAAAGAAAAATGCATTTATATTGTTCTTTAAGTTTATGAATATAATTACATTTATTAATGCTCTTTATTTCTTCATATGTCCTTTATTCTACTGTCTAGAGCTCTTTCATTTCAGTTTGAATCACTCTCTTCATAAAGCATTTCATATAGGTAAATTCTCTCAATTTTTATTTAGGAATGTCTCCATTTATCCTTCATTTTAAAAGCGTGTTTCCCTGAACACAGAATTCTTGCTTAGCACTTTTTTTCACCACACTGTCTCAATGGTTTCTGAAAAGAAATTTAAACTTCACTGAGGAATGCTTCTACAGGATGAATTTTCTCTGTTGTTTTTCCAATATTCTCCCTTTTGCTTCCAACAGTTTGGTTATGATGTGTCTAAGTATAAATCCCTTTGAGATATTCCTATTTGAAGTTTGTTAAACTTCTTAGAATGTATATAAATTTTTTTTCCTCAAGTTTGGGGATTGATCAGTCATTATTTCTTCCAATATTCTCTCTGTCCTTTCTTTCCTCTCTTCTGGGGCCATTATTATGTGTATGCTTTTAGAGTTGCTGGGGTCCCACAGGTCTCTGAGATTGTTCATTTTTCTTCTTCTTCCTTTTTTTTTTTTTCTCTTTCAGTTCCTCAGCCTGGATAATTTCAATTGACCTACCTTAAAGTTCACTGATATTTTCTTCTGCCTGCTCAGATTTGCTGTTGAGCCCTCTAGTGAACTTTTCATTCCAGTTACTATAATTCTCAGTGCCAGAATTTATTTGGTTCTTTTCTATCATTTCTACCTAGTAATTGATATTCTCTATTTGATGACATATTGTGATATTTTCCTTTAGTTCTTTATATATAGTTTCCTTTAATTCTTTGAACATACGTAAGTAGATGATTGTCTTTGTCTAGTAAATCCAATGTTTGAGCTACCTCAGTTCCTAATGACTGCTTTTCCCACCGCATATGGGCTATACTTTGTTTCTTTGCATGTCTCACAGTTTTTGTTGAAAACTGGGTATTTTAAATAATGTGACAACTCTAGAAATCAGATTCTTCCCTTTTCCCAAAGTTTATTTTTGTTGATCTAGTGACTTTATCAAACTGATTCTGTAATTGACCACTAAATTTTCCTCTTGGTTAACTTAGTGGTTAGCTAATGGCTGGACAGAGATTTTCTTAAATGTTTGGAACTAGTAAGTCTCTAGGTCTTTGCTGAGGCGCTGCTAGGCAGTTCACAACTTCACCATAGCCTCTACTTCCTGCTTGCACAGAGCCCCCAGGTTAGCCAGAGATAAAGGTTAGGACCTTCTCAGGTCTTTTCTGAACATGCAGACAGCTTTGAACATACACACAGCCTTATGTATATACTTGGTGTTCCAGATTCCCAGGGATATGTCAGATCTTTTCAAAGACCCCTACAGACATCTCATTCCTCAGCTTTTTCTTTCAAGTTTTTTGGTTGGGTTGTTTGTCCCAATTGTTATCAGCAGCTCAAGCAGGTATGTTGTTAAGCCAGTTGTTACTAATCCTTCTCAACAAATGACTGAAGAAAATGCTGTTTGCACTGGTGCAAGTTCTCTGCCAGGTTACATAAAGACGAGCCTTTTAAGAATGGTTCACCAGGGAACTGTCAGGCATATCAAATAATGACAGTTCTCTGAGAATGGGGCTTTGAAAGAGCTCCAGTTCCATTCTGACTCTTCCAGTGCTGGCTAGGCTGGTGGGTTTTGTTTGTTTGTTTGTTTTTTAAGAACTCTTAAGATTTTATTTATTTATTTATTTATATTTTTATTATATGTATGTATTTATTTATTTGACAGAGAGAGAGAGAGAGAGCACAAGTAGGGGGAGCAGCAGGCAGAGGGGAGAGGGAGAAGCAGGCTCCCCACTGAGCAGGGAGCCGAATGCAGGGCTCAATCCCAGGACCCTTGGATCATGACCTGAGCCAAAGGCAAACGCTTAACTCACTGAGTTAAGGGGCCCTCAGGTGCCCCTAGCTGCTGGTTTTCACCATGATTGCAGGCTCTTGTTTTCAAGTATTTCAAGCTGGGAAAGGGGGAGTGGCATTAGAGAAAATCAACATGCCATAAAGCTTAGTATTCTTATGGAGATTCACCTGAGTGTTTTTAAAAATGTTCCCCCATTAAAGCCTCTGCCTTTGGCTCAGGTCATGATCCCAGGGTCCTGGGATCGAGCCCCGAATTGGGCTCTCTGTTCAGCGGGGAGCCTACTTCCCCCTCTCTCTTTGCCTGCCTCTCTGCCTACTTGCGATTTCTGTCAAATAAATAAATAAAATCTTAAAAAAAAATGTTCCCCCAGATTGTTGTAGTCTTTGGTTAATTTCCAAAATTCTGTAAAAACTTGATGTTGACAATTTTTACAAGTGTTCTTGAAACTTTTATAAAGGAGACTATTTGCCAGATGTTGTTATTCCATCACTCCTGATGATAGCACTCTCATTCTCCTCATTTTCAGATTACGTTGAAATATATTAGATTGTTTAGAGAAATAATAACAATAGTATAATGTAAGGTTTACAATATATTCAGAAGTGCATGGATATATGCTGTTGTAAAAACCCCTTACATCACATGTGAAATAGCATAACATTTATTGAAGGTAGACTGTGGTTAATTTAAAGATGCATATTGTAGATCCTAGAGCAACCACTAAAAAACAAGAAAAATAATTCAACAGAAGAGAGAAAAGAAAATACTATAAAATACCCAGTTAATAAAAAGATAGTATGAAAAAAGAGAAAAGACTCAAAAAACAAACAAGACAAAATGAATAACAAGGCAGCACATTACATACAACAATCTCTGGCGTGCATATCTGTCTACCTGTCTCTTTTTTGGGAGGGGGGGTCTACCTATTTCTTACTCTTTATCTATATGGATCTGTTTTCCCTACCAGATTATAAACTTACTAATTTCATCATAAACAGAAACAAACCAAAGTTAATTGCTGCGATGAATACACTGTTAATTCTAACATCTCTATTCTGGAATTTGCAATAATTCATAAAAATTTTAATTAATTAATATCTAAGACAATACAAAAAAAATATAAAACTCACCTATCTTCATAACAATAAATCCCAGATTTTAGTGCTAAGTTATTTTATAAACTTCTTTGTACAATTTCATCTTACAATTAAGGAAAATAAGAGTCAAAGTAATTAATTGACTAATTAATCAAGAGTCACATGGCCAGTTAGCAGTAGAGCCACAGTAAAATTCTTATTTCATAACTTTTGGTCCAGCTCTCTCAAGAGAAAAAAATTTCCATGTAACACCAACAACATATACAACTATACAAATAATGTGCTCATTTCAAATTATTCTTATCCAGCAGATCTAGCAAGATCTCTATTTGGAAACATTTTAAGTTAAATTGTATACCTATTTGAAAATAATAAAACTTTATATACTGTTGAATTTAGAGTTTCAACTAATTCAAATTCTCATTAGTTATCACTGAAGTACACTACACTTAAAGGAAAATTATAAATACTGTGACTAAACAATCACAGCACTGACTACCAGGTTCAGAGAATAGTCTTTCATTCAAATCAATGACTAAACCATTCATACTTATGTAAAAAGGATAACAAAAAAAATTAAGAAATCTGTGTATAGTATTACCTGTAGCTCCCAGTGGATGTCCCTTTGAAATCAATCCACCACTAGGATTTATGACCCACTTTCCTCCATAAGTATTATCTCCTCTATCAACCAGTTTTCCACCTTGTCCTAGAGAAGGAAAAATAATATTCATGAAGGTTAAAAGTAACACTGGACCAGGGGCACCTGGGTGGCTCAGTCAAGCATCTGACTCTTGTTCTTAGCTCAGATCTTAATCTCAGGGTTGTGAGTTCAAGCCCCACACTGAGCTCCACACTGGGCGTGGAGTGTACTTAAAAAAAACCACACACACATACATTAGACCAAATGGTATGTTTTGTTTTTTTTAATTTCAAAATAGCCAAGATTTTCCTATAGCAAACATTTCTTAACAGCTCCAACATTAAATTGATATAAGCACTTCTAGAAGTTACATAATAGGGGCACCTGGGTGGTTCAGTGGGTTAAGCAGCCAAATCTTAATTTCAGTTCACATCATGATCCCAAGGTTATGAGATGGAGCCAGCAACAGGCTCCACACTGAGTATGGAGGCTGCTTAAGAGTCTCCCTCTCCCTCTTCCCCAGCCCCTCTCCCTTTGCTCATGCTCTCTCTCTAAAAAAGAAAAAAGTTACATAATAAATATTGAGTAATAAAGGTTTATATTTTCAGAAAATTTCATGTGTGGGGCACCTGGGTGGCTCAGTGGCTTAAGCCTCTGCTTTCGGCTCAGGTCATGATTCCAGGGTCCTGGGATCGAGTCCCGCATTGGACTTTCTGCTCAGTGGGGAGCCTGCTTTCCCCTCTTTCTGCCTGCTGCTCTGCCTACTTGTAATCTCTCTCTCTCTGTCAAATAAATAAATAAATAAAATCTTTAAAAAAAAGGAAAAGAAAATTTCATGTGTGAAACAGAACTCTTATTACTTCCTAAGAACTCTGTCTTTCAAAATTGCTACAACTATAACAGAGATTCAGATACCTAAAGAATGAAACTGGATACAATACTATAACTAAAATAATTATATCAGCTTTAAAAATCCATAATATTGCCCAATATATTCATTTCCTTTTTCTTTAAGATTTTATTCATTTCCTTGAGAGATAGAGAGAAACAGAGAAAAAGAGCACAATGGGGCAGAGGAGCAGAGGAGAAGCAGCCTCAGACACCCCATTGAGCAGGGAGCCCTACAGATGTGCAGGGGGGAGGGGGAGGTTTCAATCCTAGGACCCTGGGATCATGACCTGAGCCAAAGGCAGATGCTTAATGGACTGAGCCACCTGGGTGCCCCCATTACCATTTTTTTTTTTAAGATTTTATTTATTTATTTCATAGACAGAGATCACAAGTCAGACAGAGATCACAAGTAGCAGAGAGGCAGCGGGGGAGGGGGAGAGCAGGCCCCCCCGCCGAACAGAGAACCCGTCGCAGGGCTCGATTGCAGGACGCTGGGACCATGACCCGATCGGAAGGCAGAGGCTTTAACCCACTGAGCCACCCAGGTGCCCCCCCCTTCCATTTTCAATTACACTGTTATATGCTATATAAACATTCTTAGTAAACTAAAGGGAGGGGAGAGTGTAAGGAGTGGGGTAAGGGCAGGGGTCATGAAATGAAGGGAAGTGGCTGAAAATACTGTTCGGCCATAAATGTAAGCTTAAAAGAAAATGAAAATTATACACTGGGTGATTTCAACATTCCTATCAATTCTCTGATGATTCTTCCAGGTGGTTAAGAAGTAAATTAAAATGTATGCATTGCGGGACGCCTGGGTGGCTCAGTTGGTTGGACGACTGCCTTCGGCTCAGGTCATGATCCCGGAGACCCGGGATCGAGTCCCGCATCAGGCTCCCAGCTCCACGGGGAGTCTGCTTCTCCCTCTGACCTTCTCCTCGCTCATGCTCTCTCACTGCCTCTCTCTCAAATAAATAAATAAAAATCTTTAATAAAAAAAAAAAAAATGTATGCATTGCATAAAATATTCTTCTATCCATATAGTGAAATGGAATCTCCAAAGAAAGATGATAAAGATGGTTATGGTGCTGTTAGAGGTGGCTAGCAACTTTTAAGTACACACTCAGTGTCAGGCCTTGTTCTAATTATTTTCTATATATTTACATAATTTAATCCTCAACCCTGAGAAGTAGGTATTATCATTCCCATATTATAGATAAGTAACGAGCCCAACGCAACAGCAAGGGATTGATCTAGGATTAATTACCAGGCAGCCTGCCTTCACAGCCTGTGTTCTTAAATATTTTACTGCCTTTAGAAACAAGAGGTTCTCCATTGATAAACTGAAGCACACTAATCACAGAATTTTTTGTGAATGATACTTCTTTTTATTTTGTATTTTTTTTTAAAGATTTTATTTATTTGACAGAGAGAGATAGCGAGAGCAGGAACACGAGCTGGGGAGGAGAGAGGGAGAAGCAGGCTTCCTGCCAAGCAGGGGGCCAGATGTGGGACTTGATCCCAGGATCCTGGGATCATGACCTGAGCTGAAGGCAGACACTTAACCACTGAGCCACCCAGGAGCCCTAAAGATTTTATTTTTAAGTAACCTCTACACCCTACATAGGGCTCAAACTCACAACCCCATGATCAAGAGTCACACGCTCCTCTGACTGAGCCAGCCAGGCGTCCCTATGACTACCACTTCTGGTTTTACTTTAAATCTAGGTTGTAGATTAAAAACTATCTATTGTGGGATGCCTGTGGCTCAGTGGGTTAAAGCCTCTGCTTTCGGCTCAGATCATGATCCCAGGGTCCTGGGATCAAGCCCTGAATTGGGCTCTCTGCTCAGCAGGGAGCCTGCTTCCTCCTCTCTCCTGCCTGCCTCTCTGCCTACGTGTGATCTCTGTCTGTCAAATAAATAAATAAAATAAATAAATAATGAAAAATAAAATATTAAAATAATCCAAAAGAAAGCAGGAGTGGGAGAACAGAAGAACAGGTTCAAGAAGAGAAGACAACAAATAACAGATAATAGTCAACCCAAGTCATAGTTTATCAATAATTACATTAAATGTTAATGATCTAAATAACACTGTCAAACAAATATAATGCAAATTACATATGCACTTTGAAATTTTTTGAACATATATTTTGTTTAATATATTATTTTATTTAACACTATATCCAAACCATTTTCAACATGTAAGCAGTGAAAAAATTATAAAATACCTTACATCCTATTTTTCATATTAAGTATTCAAAATCCAATATGTATTTCATGCACACATCTCAATTTGGACTAGCCACCTTTGAAGGATTCAATGATCACATATAGTTAATAGCTACTATATTAGCACACGTTCAAAGACTCCAGTTAAATGGCAGAAATTAACAAAGGATAGAAAACAATACACTACTGCTTACAAAAGACACACCTTATGCAGGTAGATAAATAACATATACAGGTTAAGAGCAAATGAATAGAAAAGAATATATCAGGCAAACAGTAAGCATAAGAAGACTGGAGTGGCCATTTTATTTATTTTATTTATTTATTTATTTATTTATTTGAGAGAGTGTTTTAATGATATTAATGAAAAATAACAACCATTTTGGAAATGAAAAGAAAAAAAATCCTCCAGATCTCAACAACCAGTTTTTCCATTTTCCTTTCTGCAAGTCTTTATTCAAACACAATATGAAATATTTGGAAGTACCTATGTAATTTTTATCCCCCCTTTTTTTTACTTAACAATTCATTCTAAGTACTCCTGACTTACATAATACAATTTATTTGTATAATCTGTGATCTCAGTATCAGTATTGTCCAAGACTACATGTTCTAGAAAGTCTAGTATCAAGATAGCTTACATTTCACTTTGCATAGTACAGCAGAGCCAACATGGAGGTAAAGATGATTAGTGAATTCCTCTTTTTAGTGGCAAATATGAAGTTTCCTCAGCGAAATTTACTAAGTTAATCTGCATCTCACCAAAGATATTACCTTCTGGACAGAGTCCCAGTGCTTCATAAGTAAGGAGTTCGTTGACAGAAAAGCAATCATGAAGCTCTATAACATCAATATCACTTGGTTTCAGGCCAGATTTCTCATAGCACTTTCTGGCAGCTTCTTTACTCATATCAAAGCCAACCTAAAACCAAAACCACATATAAATAAATTAAGGGCATCAAAACTGGGACTTTTATATAAGATTTATAAAAGATTAATATGGATAACCTTTACAGCTGAAAACGGAGTGCACGTATTGAGATCTCAGTTCATTCTATATCACATAGAAAGTCCAAATAAAAGAATATTCAGGATGGAGAATGTACATATAAAATTCTGTACTACAAAGAACAGAATTTTATTTTTAAAAAATTTTTTAAAGATTTTATTTATCCATTTGACAGACAGAGATCACAAGTAGGCAGGGAGGCAGGCAGAGAGAGAGGAAGGGAAGCAGGCTCCCTGCTGAGCAGAGAGCCCCATGTGGGGCTTGATCCCAGGAACCTGGGATCATGACCTGAGCCGAAAGCAGAGGCTTTAACCCACTGAGCCACTCAGGTACCCAAGAACAGAATTTTAAATAATATATATAAAAAGGACTTACAATTCCTCAGGCCATGTCTTGTGCATTTATAAAAACTCTTTCAAACCACAATATGTTGTTGTGGTAAATAGGTCGGAAGAGATTGATCAAGAGATCATTATGACTCAGATACACTAAAAACTATGAGGAATTTCTATATGGAAATAAACCAATCTTCACTTAAAAACCCTTGCTCTTAACACCCCTTTGATCTCAGATAATAACAAGTCAACTTTTCTCCAAGGGAAAAAAATGTGATGTAAATATTATAATCAGAAAACCTGACACGTTCTACCTCAGCCACATCCCAGCTTTGTCATTTTAGGCAAGTTACAGAGACATTTTCAAATTCAAAGCATTATTGCAGTATCATTTGTAAAGTCTAATTACCTTATGATTGTTATATATGTGTGCATATATGCACCTTTGCATTTCTTTAATATATATGTGTGTACCTTCAAATATTCAACTAACTCTAGGTCTGAATTCTCAATTTTTTAACTTCTTCCATATTCACTCAATCTTTTATCAGGATTTTTAAAGTGCTAAGCATCAAGAAAGTTCCCTGAAAATATCCTTGTTTTTCCCTTAACTGTGTAAGAAAGGAGCTCTGGGCATATCCAGTCAATTCAAACAGAAAAAGCCCACCAAAATACCACGTCTTAGTTAGTTAAAAATGCATTCACGAGGGACGCCTGGGTGGCTCAGTTGGTTAAAAATGCATTCACGGCTCTATTACAAGAAGCATATGTTCTCATCATTTTTTTTTTTCCCTTAACAGATTCTTAAGGATGGGTTATAATATTAAATTTTCTGGATTGATTTTTTTTTTCAAGTAAATAACTTCTAGAGTGAATGACAACATGAGGTCACCTTGAAATTTTTAAACAGAAATTTCTCAACTGATAAATAAAACATAATCTCAGACATAACCTATATGTTGGCTAATTGAACTTCATTTTTAAAAAATCTCAGACATACCATTTTAATAATGCTCTTCTCTTTAAATGAGCTTGGCAAATCAGTTACCATCTCTTGTGCCAAAATTTCCACAGCTTTGGATTCCAGGCCATACTTCCGTACAAACCCTTCACTAGCCAAAATTGCCGCTGCAGCACCATCGGAAGTGGGACTAAGAGAAGGTAAAAACAATTATAATTATATTTACACCCAGTCCACCTCTATCCTAGGATTACAGACTAGTTGTTCTTTCTATGTGGAAAGAAAAACTGAGGATGCTTGCTAGTCATTGCACTCTCTTCACTGTAAAATCCACAGTTAAAAATTATACATGCTTCCCACTTGAGGACTAAACCTCTATCAAGAACTTAAATGCACGGGAAGAGGGTGCCAAAGCTCAGCTCATTGCTTGGTCTCTAAGAGTCTCTCCCCAAAAGTTCTTTTGCAAAGAATCCAGGATTAGCCTCTGCAGATGCATAAGGCATCTTATAGTGACTTCTGAGGAGTCTACAATGTTCTTCCTATCCCAATAAAATAAAAATTCTACTCTAGGCCTAACTAGCTCCAGCTTTACTATCTCCCAAATAACCAGTCATGGAATACTTTTGAAAACTGGGAAAGGATGGGATAAAGAGACCACAAAGTCCAAACCAGAAAGTGGTTTCGTTAAGACTTTGGCGATCTCCTCAAAGAGGAGATCTCCTCTTTTCCTTATAGCAAGCTGTGAAGGAAAGTGGCAAACTCAAAAAGCCTTCCCTGAGTTCAGCTGGACTGTATAAATGGACAGATGTTCTTACTGCAACAGATAAAAGCTGGCCCCATTTGTTCACTTGCATCCTAGCCAGTATCTTCCAGGTGGTAACTGGGCACAGGCAGGAGCTCTGAAGTACTAATTTCATTTTTTGGGAGACAGATATTAACAAGCAATTTTCAAGATGTAACCGTTACCATTAATAGAACTATTTTTTTTTCTTGTTTTTCATTTTTCTTATTTCACATTTCCTCTTAGTTACTGTAATTGAGTAACGCTTCCTAAGGTAGAAGCATAGAGCAGAGAAAACAAAATGCTTAAGAGAAAAACTCTGGACTCCACTGGCCTCCTAAGCCACATTTACATGAATAAAATATGTTTTAAAAAGTAGGTAGAACTCATGAAAGAAGGAAATAAAATACAGAATTTCCCAAGAGAAAAGACAGTCTCTAATATGAATAGAAAGTATGGGTCCTCCCTCCAGAGTGAGGACATTAGCACGAGTGCTACAGAAGCAGACATAAATACAGATTTACCCAGACACAAAGCCCAAGGTTTACCTAAGGTGGAGGGAGGGAGCAATTATTTTTTCCTATTAAGTATTAAAATGTAGGGGCGCATAGATGGCTCTGTCAGTTGAGCATCCGACTCTTGGTTTTGGCTCAGGTCATGATCTCATGGGTCTGGAATCTAGCCCCACATCGTTGGGCTCTGCATTCAGCAGGGAGCCTGCTTGAAGATTCTCTCTCTTTGCTCCTCCCTACTCACTCTCACTCTTTCTCTCTCTCTCAAATAAAGAAATAAATCTTTTAAAAAAATAAATAAATGAATAAACAAATATTATTTTTTTAAGGATTTTTATTTATTTATTTGACAGAGAGAGATCACAGTAGACAGAGAGGCAGGCAGAAAGAGAGAGAAGCAGGCTCCCTGCTGAGCAGAGAGCCCGATGTGGGACTCGATCTCAGGATCCTGAGATCATGACCTGAGCCGAAGGCAGCGGCTTAACCCACTGAGCCACCCAGGCGTCCATAAATGAATAAATAAATATTAAATGAGGTTTTCTTACCAACATTGTAAGACAGTCAAATAATCAAAAACTTTTCGAGATGTCATCACTTCGTCCAAACTGTATTCCACCTGGAACTGGGAATTCCTAAATACAAAATAAGTAGTTACAGAATACATGAGGTAGCAATTACAATTTTGTTGAAAATATCCTGATCCAGAAGTCAGAGAATAATATGTAAATTTAACAACCAAAAGACAGTCTTTTATGAACAGATTCAACCTTTAATATAAATTGTTTGTCTGAACTGAAGTTTTCAATTAAGGCAAGAAATGATCATTAGTGTCTTTGTTATGCTAATAGGGTGACTCATAGTGGGCCCTTGTTAAGGGGGAGTACGGGAGGAGGGGAGGCAGGGGGCTGGTCATCAGAAACATTAACCAGGGGCACCTGAGTGGCTCAGTGGGTTAAAGCCTCTGCTTTCGGCTCAGGTCATGATCCCAGGGTCCTGGGATCAAGCCCTACATCGGCCTCTCTGCTCCTCGAAGAGGCTGCTTCCTCCTCTCTCTCCCTGCCTGCCTCTCTTGCCTACTTGTGGTCTCTGTCTGTCAAATAAATAAATAAAATATTAAAAAAAAAAAAAAAGAAAAAAAGAAACATTAACCATGTGAATACAGAGTTAGGACTTTTGAGCCACTTTGACCCCTGAAGAGAAGGGAAGGGGCTGGAGATCGAGTTCAGTTATGTGGCCAATGATTTAATCAAGTATGCCTGCCTAATAAAGCTCCAGTAAAAACTATGGACACTGAGGCTTGCTGGAGCTGCCTGATTGGTGAGTACCTTCATTTATCCCGAGGCTGATGTGTCCTGACTCCACGGGAAGAGGATGCCAAAGCTCAGCTTTAGGAACTCTCACAGACTTTACCCTATGTGCCTCCTTATTTGCTGTTTCTTTGTGCCCTTCATAATAATACTGTAATCATAAGTACAACACTTTCCTGAATTCTGGGAATAACTCTAGTGACTTATCAAACACGAATGATCATAGAAACCCCTGAATTTATAGTCAGTTGTTCAGAATTGCAGGTGGCCTAGAGACCCTACTTGTGGCTGGCTTCTTAAGTGAGGGCAGTCTTGTGGAGGACTAAATCCTTAATTCAGGGGGTCTGTATCAACTCAAGTGATTAGCGACAGAATTGAATTGCAGTATACCTAGTAGGTGTGTCAGATCAGATGGGGGTCAAAATAAAATACCATTTTCCCCCCTGAAAAATTATTTAATACTAGTTCCTTAGAAGCAAAACAAGGGTACCTGGGTGGCTCAGTTGGTTAAGCAACTGCCTTCAGCTCAGGTCATGATCTCAGGGTCCTGGGATCGAGCCTCATGTCAGGCTTTCTCCCTCTGCCCCTCCATCCCATTCATGTTCTCTCTCTCACTCTCAAATAAATAAATAAAATATTTTTTAAAATAAAAAAATAAAAATAAAATCAGATGGTTTCGGAAACTGCTCTGACAGAAATAGCAGAAACATTAGACACCACAAAGAAGATTCTAAAAGCAAATTTCAACTGGTATGGAAATTAATAAGCAATTCAAATGTTTAGAAATAAAGCCCATGTAACTTAGAGCTGTATACTAGTATGTGTACCTCTGCTTCTCAAGTTAACTTTGACCAAAGTTAACTTCCAAAAAAATACCTAATTTATGCCAGATTCTGTGCTAGGCAAGTAGGACATGGGTATGTCCCATGGGTCCTTACCCTCAAAGAATTTAGTCTGAATCTATGGGAAACAAATAAATATGATAAATACCATTACAGAAATGTTATACAGGGGAGCACCTGGGTGGCTTAGTCAGTTAAACATGTGACTCTTGGATTTGGCTCAGGTCATGATCTCAGGGTTGTGAGATTGTGCCCCATGTCAGGCTCTGCTCTCAGCGTGACATCTGCTTGAGATTCTCTCCCTCTCCCCCAGGCTCGCACATGTGTGTCTGTGTGCCCCCGCAAATACATGAATAAATAAAATACTAAAAAAAAATAAATGTTACACAGGGTGGCATGGGAGCACACAGGGTGGACAAGAGACCCAGGTACCAAAGGGAGCTTCCTCTCTGGGGTTAGCAAATAAGAGAAAGTAGGAGATAGAGAATTCCTGGCAAAAAGATCAGTACACCAAAGCCTCTTGAGTTAAAGTAGTTCACTGAAGCCAGCCCATGAAGTTTGGGAGGAAATGTGGACTCAAGGTAAAGAAGAGAGAATGAGAGAAATAAACAAAGATCAGATCATAAAAGGCCAATATATGGTATTTACATTTTATACTAAAAACAGGGGTGCCTGGGTGGCTCAGTCATTAAGCATCTGCCTTTGGCTCCGTCATGATCCCAGGGTCCTGGGATTGAGCCACACATCAGGCTCCCTACTCAGTGGGAAGCCAGCTTCTCCCTCTCCTGCTCTCCTTGCTTGTGTCTCTCTCTGCCAAATAAATAAATAAAATCTTTAAAATACATATATATATGTATATATACATATATTTGTGTGTGTGTGTGTGTGTACTAAAAACAATGAAGAACTACCAAAGGATATTAAGCTGGGGTAAGACAATCAAACTTTCAATTATTTTTTTCAAAGATTTTATTTATCTATTTGAGAGAAAAAGTATATAACAGAGAGCGCAAGTGGAGGGGAGGGCTGAGGGAGAGGGAGAAGCAGACTCCTCGCTAAGCAGAGAACCCAATGTGGGGCTCAATCTCAGGACCCCAGGATCATGACCTGAGCCAAAGGCAGATGCTTAATTGACTGAGCCACCAGGCATCCCCACACTTGTATTTAAACAAGAAGCCTAGGATATGGAAAAGAGATGGTAAAGGGAATTACCAAAAGCAACTAAACGGAGAGATTGTGACAACAATTAGGGCAGGAAATGATAAGGGCCTAAAGTAGGGAACTGGAAGTGAAATATGGAGAGAAGAGATGATTTCAAGAGACAGTAAGGAGGCAGAATCACTAGGCTTCTGTTCATTCTTAAATCATCTGCAACTCATATGGGACACTGAGGAAGAAGGCAGAGTTAAGAATGACTTCTAACTGGGGTGCCTGGGTATCTCAGTCAGTTAAGTATCCAACTCTAAATCTCAGCTCAAGTCCTGATCTCTGGGTTGTGAGTTCAAGCCCCACATTGGACTCTACTCCCAGTGCTGGGCTCCACACTTGCACTGGGTTCCACATCCTGCACTGGGCTCCACACCCCATACTGGGCTCCACGTGAGGTATGGAGCCTACATTAAAAAAAAAAAAATAGAAGAATGACTTCTAGTTTTCTATAATTCTGTATATATTGATGTCATTCATGGAGAATACTGAAGGAAAACAGGGTTGAGGGGAAATGATAATTTCTATATGGACATGTTGACTCTGAGGCACTTGTGGAGCATCTAAGTAGAGACAACTAGGAGAAAGTTATAACTTTCATACATAAAATTATATACAGGTCTGATGGCTCAAGTGTCATGAGCTATCCCTCATTCTATACTACTTATCGCATATTCTCACTGCCTTTAAGTATCGTTACAATTTGTGAGAAAACATTTGAGAATAGTTTTGTAATTCAACCTTCTTAGAAATATGTAACAGGGTATCTATAATGACTGGTCAGCAAACACAGGATTCTTTTTCTTTCTTAACCAAGCAAAACCTAGTGCAAGAAGTTGGCATCTGAAATTTCTGAGCAAAACCTAGAAGGCTATCCTTCGCTGTTTTGAAGAGTTTTATATGATGAAACTGACATCCAGAAACAACATCTGCCTAGGCAACATAATTGAGTACTTACACTATGCAATAGAAGATTCATGGGGCAAGGAACTTATCTGTCTTGTTCACTGCTATATCACTAGTAGCTAAAGAAGTGTCTTGCACATAGTAGGCTACTGAATACCGAGCTGTTGAATGAATGAAATTCCTTTAGAAGAATCCCATAATGAGTGAATAAATGATGCCTATTTAGGCACAGTGGTAAGTAAGAGAAAGACTAAGAAGATTTGACTCTCAAGGGAAAGTTAAGAACTACTCCTTGGGGGCACCTGGGTGGGTCAGTCTGTTAAGCATCTGCCTTTGGCTAGGGTCATGATCCCGTAATACCGGGATCGAGTCCTGCATCAGGTTCCCTGCCGGCAGAAAGTCTGCTTCTCCCTCTGATCCTTCCCCCATCATGCTTTCTCTCTCTCACTTTCTTCTCAAGTAAATAAATAAAATCTTAAACAAAACAAAACAAAACTACTCCTTGGAGCCTCAAAGCCAAGAGACTGCAATGCTGTCAATTCCTCAATATGTTGGTATAGCTCCTTACTATTCAGGAAATCACAAATATTTTTAATGGTTTTCCAAGTTCTAAGGACAAGGAATTCAGCTTTAGACCATTTTTATGGACTTAAGACTACTCATCCAAACTTTACTATTCTGTAACAGCAAACTTTTATTGAACATATACTATGTTCCAATACCATCATCAAAGAAGAAAGACATAAATAACTAGGTACGATAGTGTGATGTGTTACAATATAAGTATACAGACAGGGCAACAAAACTCATGAGGGAAAAAAATATGCCCAGGAAGCTTTAAGAAGGTGTTAAGAGGGGGCCCCTGGGTGGCACAGTCAGTTGAGCATCCAACTCTTGATTTCAGCTCAGGCTATGATCTCAGAGTCATAGGATCAAGCCCTGTATTGGGCTCTGAGCTCAGCAAGAAGTCTGCTAAAATTTCTCCCTCTCCCTCCACCACTCTCTGTACTTGTTTTCCCTCTCTCTCTCTCTCTCTCTCAAATAAGTAAATAAATCTTTAAAAAAAATAAAAAGATGTTAAGAGAAGCAATGACATTTGGGTTGGGGATTGATGGGTAAGTAGATATTCATCAAACAAAAGAAAGGCAAAAGGATATTCCAAGGAGAACTAACAGCCTAACTAAAAACACAAAAGTGAGTGCTATATACTATACTTGGGAAAAAACAAGTAATCTGGTGAGGCTAGAGACTGGGAATAGCCAGAAAGTGGCAGGAAATAAGACTGGCAAAGTAGGGGCGCTTGGGTGGTTCAGTGGGTTGAGGCTCTGCCTTCAGCTCAGGTCATGGTCTCAGGGTCCTGGGATCGAGCCCCACATCAGGCTCTCTGTCCGGTGGGGAGCCTGCTTCTCCCTCCCCTTCTGTCTGCCTCTCTGCCTACTTGTGATCTCTCTCTCTCTCTCTCTGTCAAATAAATGAATAAATTCTTTAAAAAAATAAAAAAGACTGGCAAAGTAGAGTGGGCCATATTATAACAACCTTATTATCTCATATGAAGGAATTTGTATTTTATCATTTAAGCAATGAAAATTCACTAAAGCTTTTGTACTACCCTTACATCTTTCATAAAATACCCTTTCATCTAGGGCATGGGATTAGACATTATTTGTTAATTAAGTATGCCCTGAACTCAAACATCAATTTAAAATTAGGAGAATCAGGAAACCTAGCAGTAGCATGAAACATCAGAAATATGTGGTAATAATCCACTTGTGGTATAAAATATTCCTTGTCATGGTTTTATGTTTGGATATACGACAAAATTTGTTTAATAGTTCAGAAACAATTTACTGAGCACCTATCATGTTCCAAGCTCTGTGCTGAGCATTAAGAACAGGAAGAGATGGCTCTGGCCCTCACCAAGGTTACAATCTAGCAGGAGGAAATATAAATATTATTTTACCAATACTTAGAATGATCCTGTGCAAGTTGCTTCATTTCTGTAAATTTCGTTTTCCTATTTATAAAATGAGAATAAAAATATCTACATTATAGGGCCCTTGAGAGGATTAAATCAAAACGTACACAAAAATACCTAGCACAGGGGTGTCCAGGTGGCTCAGTGAGTTAAAGCCTCTGCCTTCAGCTTGGGTCATGATCTCAGGGTCCTGGGATCAAGCCCTGCATCAGGCTCTCTGCTCAGCAGGGAGCCTGCTTCCTCCTCTCTCTCTGCCTGCCTCTCTGCCTACTTGTGATCTCTGTCTGTCAAATAAATAATTAAAATCTTAAAAAAACAAACAAACCTAGCACAGTGACACACCGTTGGGATTTAGTAAAGCTAGCTATTACTCTTTTACTGCCTAGTGGTATTCGTTTGTAGAAGTTATGGTTAAGTGGCACTAATTCAATTGCCAGTGAACCAATTTTATTCAGCAACCATTAAATACAGGCTATCAGCCTGGCATTGCACTAGGCACAAGGGATTCAAAGATGAATGATCTGTAAAACACAGTATGTAATTCTACTTCAGATCATTTAGGATATAAATAACCGCATTATTCTACCAGAGTAAGTGTTAATGACGCTGACAACTAAAACACATTACTAAAGTAATACAAATAACTTAATAGAAAGTAATTAAAATGGCTACTAATATGCATTTTATGAACATTTTAAGAAAAGCTTTAAGGAATGGTTTAAAATGATCACTGGTTATTTTCAACTAAAATTATTTAATAAATTTCATGACTACAGTTGTAATGT
The DNA here is from genome assembly GCA_004024625.1 of Mellivora capensis. Lineage (NCBI taxonomy): Eukaryota > Metazoa > Chordata > Mammalia > Carnivora > Mustelidae > Mellivora > Mellivora capensis. The sequence goes on from PISX010002086.1 coordinate 152,347, forward strand.
ATGACCAATTACATCTTTAACACCAACCATTCACATTCCTTCATAAACTTAAAGGTGTTCTAAATATAAACAGACCCAAAACTAAAACTGTAGTCAAAAGTTTACTTGGGTACAAGCATTTTATATGAAAAACAATACATATTCTAGTTAATACCTTTGAGGTCTTACATTTGCTTTTTAAGTATAAAGTTATACATTACATAGCAAGCTATCCCAGATTTTCACTATTTCATTTTTCCAAAATACTTACGGGTTGTTAACTGAATGTTTATGATTTTTCCATCCAATTTTTGCAAACTGTTCAACTGTTGTTCCTGTTGAGAAAATAAACATCTATTAGTGGGTCGAGGCCTTCCTATCGCTTATTAACAAACATGGCAAGGATACCCAGTTTCCCACCAAATATTTCTACCTTTTCCCTGGTATAAATGATCAATTTCAACGACCTTTTCCCTGGTATAAATGAACAACTTCAACACTGATCCCTCACATAAAAATTCCTTTAATTAAACTTTAGTATTATTGAATCCACTAATAAGCATATGACATGAAAACAGTTCAAACTGGCCAATTCTACCTAGTATAACTAGAGTCCAATTTTAAAAACCAGAAAATATAGCCTGAGATTAACAGTGGATATAAGGCAGGAAAGCACTGCCAGAAATCTTTCAAGGAATGTACCAAAGCTACCCAATACCCGTAGATTAAATGAATTTTATAACTCACAGCCTCTAGGACCTGATCCTTCTCCTTCCTTATGATAAAGCAAAAGGGTCTTCAGAAAAGTTACAGCTTAACAAGAAATATGTATGTTTTTAAATTCCTTAACAGAGGGCTTAAAGATTAGTGTCAGGAAAACAAAAGCATACATTAAGAAGTAAAATATGAAAAAAAATTTTACTACTTTTTAAAAAAGATATTTTATTTATTCATTTGAGAGAGAAAGAGAGCATGAGCGAGAGAGCAAGAGTGCGAGCAGGGAAGAGGTTCTGAGGGAGAAGGAAAAGCAGACCTACCCAGGGCTCATCCCAAAACTTCAGGATCATGACCTGAGCTGAAGGCAGATGCTTACCATGAACCAACCAAGTGCCATCCCCCAACGCTTTTTTTTTTTTTTTGGCTACTTTTATTTATTTATTTATTATTTTTTAAAGATTTTATTTATTTATTTGACAGACAGAGACCACAAGTAGGCAAGAGAGGCAGGCAGGGAGAGAGAGGAGGAAGCAGCCTCTCCGAGGAGCAGAGAGCCTGACGCGGGGCTCGATCCCAGGACCCTGGGATCATGACCTGAGCCGAAAGCAGAGGCTTTAACCCACTGAGCCACCCAGGCGCCCCATTTTTTTTTTTTTTGCTACTTTTAAAAAGAGAAAGCTGCATAAGATAGATTTTGAATCCCACTTCAGGGCCAGAAAGGCCAAGGAAGGAGAAAGTCCACTGTAGGAGCTGATAAAGTTATGTTAATGCATGGCACAGGAAAATGAAGAGTCCCCATTTCTGCTTCATCTCTATCTTCTCTGTCAGGAGGATGATCTTCAGAGCAGAAATAACATACAGGGGCACCTGGGTGGCTCAGTGGGTTAAAGCCTCTGCCTTCGGCTCAGGTCATGATCCCAGGGTCCTAGGATCGAGCCCCGCATCGGGCTCTCTGCTCGGCAGTGAGCCTGCCTCCCCCCATCTCTCTGCCTGCCTCTCTGCCTACTTGTGACCTCTGTCTGTCAAACAAATAAATAAAATCTTTAAGAAAAAATAAAATAAAATAAAAAATTAAAAAAAAAAAAGAAGTAACATACATACAACTCAGCAAATCTTAGAAAGTAGAGTCCATACTAGTGATCTCATACCCATAAGAGTGATGAGCAGGAGGCAGCCAATATGGATTCAGTAAGAATAAGGTATAGCAGATTTATGTCTTGTTTTGATTGGTTTGACTAGTAGATCAGATGAAACACAGTATCTGTATATCAGTAAGACAATTAAAATTTTTAGGACATCTTTTGGGACAAGGTAAGGAAATACTACGGTGTGGATTTTGGTTTTTCTTTTGTTTGGGGGGCGCAAACTTTGATGTCACTAAAAAAATGAGGGGGGACACCTGGGTGGCTCAGTCGGTTAAGCTTCTGGCTTTAGCTCAGGTCATGATCCCAGGGTCATGACCCTGCTCAGCAGGGAGCCTGGTTTCCCTTTGCTTGCTGCGCCCTCTGCTTGTGCTCGCTCTCTCTCTCTGACAAATAAATAAATAAAATCTTTTTAAAAATAATAAAAATTAAATAAAATTTTTAAAATGAGGGTTCTTTTGTCTAATAAGTTTAGATAATACTGGGTAAAACAAAGTTAAAATATTTCTTTATAGCAAGACATTCAGAGCCTTTAGTATTATTACATGTATATTATGACTGTCTAAAAAGGGATTGAAGGAGGACACCTGGGTGGCTCAGTTGGTTAAGCATCTGCCCTCGGCTCAGGTCATGATCCCAGAGTCCTGGGATCAAGTCCCGCATCAGTCTCCTTGCTCAGCGGAGAGCCAGCTTCTCCCTTTCCCTCTGCCTGCTGCTCCCCATGCTTGTATGTTCTCTCTCTCTCTGACAAACAAATAAAATCTTTTAAAAAATAAATAAAATAAATAAAAATAAATAAATATAAATAGAAAGTGGTTAAAAGATGATGCATCCCAACTTATCTGACCCATGTCATAGAGAATGTTATAAGGTTAACATCCTACAGACCACACTTGTGAAACCACCAGCATTGACTAACGTGCAGTAACCTGGAGAAAAGTCTCTAGTGCTAAACCTCTAACCTCAGCCATGCTCTGGCTAGTATATCTACCAAAAACTGGATCAGAAAATTAAAGGTATGGGGGCGCCTGGGTGGCTCAGTGGGTTAAGCCGCTGCCTTCGGCTCAGGTCATGATCTCAGGGTCCTGGGATCGAGTTCCGCATCAGGCTCTCTGCTCAGCAGGGAGCCTGCTTCCCTCTCTCTCTCTGCCTGCCTCTCTGTCTACTGTGATCTCTGTCTGTCAAGTAAATAAATAAAATCTTTAAAAAAAAAAAAAAAGAAAATTAAAGGTATGCTCACCAAACCTGAACCTGGGAAGGACTGCTAGAATGTTGAATCCAAACAGATTTCAACAAGGTTTGTTAATGGGTTTGATTGGAATGTAATTAATTAAATGACCCAATTCTATTTCTAGAACTCCAAAATAACCTGGGAAAAGGAAGAGCAACTATGAGAAAGGCTCTTGAATTTCTATTTGACTACAAGCTCAATATGATTTAACAGTTGTTAAACAGGTGTTGCAACTACCGGAAAAGCTTACATGTGAACACAGTATCCTCAATGAGACCGGTGATGACTGCTCATGAAACAAGTCAAATGAGAAACAGTTAAAGAGAAGAAGAGAAGTTAAGCACAACATCTGGCTGGCTTCAAGTATCTGAAGAGCTATAAGGTGAAAGAGGCTCACCTCTTACAAGCCTCAGAAGATAGAAACAGAAGCATGGATGGAAACTACAGAAGAGAGATCTGATTTCAACAATTGGAATCACCCAAAAAATGGAATGAGTGGCCTCTGTTGGTGCCAAGTTCCTTGTCACAAGAAGTACAAATGCTTTATTGTCACATATTAGAAGATTTACAAGTAATTCATGCATGGATTGGTAGGAAGAGGGGCAACTGAACTGTACAAAAGCACATGGCATAGTGTCTGATATAAGAGATATTCATTAAGTGTTGATGTCTTTTCTTTTTTTCCTTACCCTGGGATCCAATTAATCTACAGAAGATAGCAACCCTTTACAAAATATTCTGCCAGTGACTTACCATATCTTTATTAAACCTATGTACTAATGATGAGCTTGTTGACCACAACAAGTATGGTCCTGAACTGCTAATTCAGATTTTTGGCTATTCAAAGGATACTCCTAGTATAAAAATATTTCAACCTTCTTGAATCAAACTTTGAACCCACAAAATACTGCCGATTTTACAGCAGAATGTGAGCTACTACAAACATTTGTATGCATCCATGTTTAGTATACACTCACAAAGAACAATTTCAAATGACAATTTCAGAGCCCATCATATTTTACAGTTTATTAAAAATCTACTAGATGAAGACATTTCAACTAAAGTACTGTACATTTATAACTCAAAGTTTGGGCTAGAAAATTGTCCAAGTATTCTGAACAATATAAAACTTGAGGAAAGATATAAGCTTATAAACACACCAAGCATAGATTTCCAGGTAGCTGAGGACAATGAAGGCTGCCTAAATCTCTTCTCTCTCCATATCCTCCAAAAACAACATAGAATGACAAGAACTGCACAAAATCATACCCTCCACAAAACTAGACAAGAGAAAGCCCCAAAACTTTGAAATATCTATAAGTGAAGGAAAAAAAAGGAAAAAGCATGACCAAATCCTAGTTAGCGATTGCTCATGCTCCCACAACAAGCCTTGGGGGGCCATGAAGAAAAACTATGCAGAGAAGAGAAACACTACAACAGTTCTAAAGCTACTACCTGGGGCACCTGCATGGTTTTGTCTCTTAAATGGGTTAAATGTCTGCATTCAGCTCAGGTCATGATCCCAGGGTCCTCAGCAGGAAGTCTGCTTCTCCTCTGCCCCTCCCCCTACTCATGCTCCTTCTTTCTCTGGCTCTCAAAAAATAAATAAAATCTTTAAAAATAAAATAAAATAAATAAATAAAACCACGACTGGGAAGAGAAAGACTCCCCCATAAATGTGAAAAGAGTGAACAATATTACTACAGATCAAAGCATGACTGCAGGGAAGGGTCTGAAAAGTACAGAGATTCAAGGTTGTAATCTTTGAAAAGCATAGCTCTGGAAGAAAAAGGGGGGGGGGGAAGAAAGGGAAAGGTGTCCTTTGGCAGCTGGATAGTGAAAGAGGAAAGAGGCAAAGGGGGAAACCTTTGGGGTCCTGGAAGACAAAAAAGAGAGAGAAATCAGAGGACACACAACCCATTTTTCAAAAAAATCCACTACAGATATAAGACATTACTACCTTGACATAAGAGGGAGCCATAAAACCAGGAATCACCCCATATCACAATGCAATAAAACTAAAAAGCATTTTTTTAAAGATTTTATTTATTTATTTGACAGAGGGAAAAAGACAGCAAGAGAGGGAACACAAGCAGGGGGAGGGGGAGAGGGAGAAGCAGGCTCCCCACTGATCGAGGAGCTGGATGCGGGGCTCCATCCCAACACCCTAGGATCATGACCTGAGCCAAAGGCGGACACTTAACAACTAAGCCACCCACGTACCTCAAAACTAAAAAATATTAATAAATTTTAAAAATTAAGAGGCGCTTGGGTGGCTCAGTCAGTTAAGCATCTGACTTGATTTTGGCTGAGGTCATGATCTCAGGGTTGTGATACTTAGCTTCACATTGGGCTCCAAGCTGGCCATGGAGTCTGCTTAAGAGTCTCTCTCCCCATCTTCCTCTGACCCTCCCCACTTCCACCGCTGGCCCATATGCACACACATGCTCTCTCTAAATAAATAAGTAAAATAAAATAAGATAAAAGTACATCTAGAAATTTAAAAAATATTTCCATGAAACAACTCCTAGGTAAAAAATAAATTATTAAGGAAATGCAAATGGAAATTACAAAATTCACTGTAAACACTTCATACCACAATCAATGTGATATGTTTAAAGCAGTAATCAGGAAAACACATAGCACTAAACACAAGAAAGAAAGAATGATAAAATGTAAAATTATTTGGCAATGAAGAGGAATAATGTCCTTGTACATGCTATGCATGAATGAACTGGGAAGACATTATACTAAGTGAAAGAATCCAGTCACAAAGGCCACATATTATGATTCCATTTAAATAAAATGTTCAGAATATGCAAATCCATAAAAACAGAAAGCAGACTAGTGGCTATCAAGTGCCTGAGAGGAGTGGATAATGGGAAGGACCACTAATGGGAATGGGGCTTCCTTTTGGGGTGATGAAAATGTTCTGAGATTAGGTAGCGGTAATGGTTGCACAACTCTGAATATAGTAAAAATCACTGAGTTGTACACTTTAAAAGAGTGACTTTAATGGGATGTGAATTATATCTCAATAAAGTCATTAAAAAGAAAGAAAATGTATTAGATTTCCAACTCAAAAACTAGAAAAACAACAACTGAAGTAAACTAAAAGAAAGTACAAGGAAGATAAAAGCAGAAATTAATTTGGTAAAGAATAAAAAGAGTAGACATAATCAAGATCGTGTTATTTTATTTATTTTTTTTTAAGATTTTATTTATTTATTTGTCAGAGAAAGAGAGAGGGAGAGAGAGTGAGCAAGCACAGGCAGACAGAGTGGCAGGCAGAGGCAGAGGGAGAAGCAGGCTCCCTGCCAAGCAAGGAGCCTGATGTGGGACTCGATCCCAGGCCGCTGGGATCATGACTTGACCCGAAGGCAGCTGCCCAACCAACTAAGCCACCCAGGTGTCCCAAGATCTTGTTATTTTAAAAGTTTACAAATAGGCAAACTACTACTAATTTAATTTTTAAAAGGAGAAAGCATGAATACACAAAAAATAATAAGTGACAAGAGAAGGGCACCTGGGTGGCTCAGTTGATTGAGCCTTGGTTGGTTTGGTTTCAGCTGGTTGACTTTGGTTGACTTGGTTTCAGCTCAGGTCCTGATCTCAGAGTCTCGGGATCAAGCTCTGAGACATGCTCACCACTCAGTGGGGAGTCGGCTTGAGATTCTCTCCCTCCTCCTCTCCCTGTACCTTTCCCCTGCTCATGCTTGCACACTTTCTCTCTTTCTCAAATAAGTAAATCAATCTTAAAAAAAAATAACAAGAGGAAAATACCATTGAAATAGAAACAAGTTTTAAAATTGTAAAAGACTACTTTTCTGACTTCTATATAAAGATTTATAAATCTAAATGAAATGGATAATTTCCTAGAGATATGGAATTTCCTAGAGACTGCCCCAAATGACCTCACTAAAGATAATATATTTAAACATAAAGAAATATATAGGGGCACCTGGGTGGCACAGTCATTAAATGGCTGCCTTCGACTCAGGTCATGATTCCAGGTCCTGCGATCGAGCCCTGCATCAGGCTCCCTGTTCAGTGAGGAGTCTGCTTCTCCCTCTCCCATTCTGCCTGCTTGTGTTCCCTCTCTCGCTGTGTCTTTCTCTGTCAAATAAATAAAATCTTTAAAAATAAATTAAAAAAAAATAAAAGCAATACTAAAAGCAACTAAAAATTGGGTCTGCTTTAAAAAGATAGATAAATAGGGGCGCCTGGGTGGCTACGACAGTTAGGCCTCTGCCTTCGGCTCAAGTCATGATCTCAGGGTCCTGGGATCCAGCCCCACATCGGGCTCTCTGCTCAGTGGGGAGCCTGCTTTCCTCTCTCTCTGCCTGCCCCTCTGCCCACTTGTGATCTCTCTCTCTGTCAAATAAATAAATAAAATCTTAAAAAAAAAAGATAGATAAATAGATATAAATTACCAAGCAACTACCAAAAAGAAAAAAAGAGAAAGAGAAACAGGCCAAGATGGTTTCACAGGGAATTCTACCAAACCTACAAAGTATTGTAGTCTCAATACTCCACAAACTGTATCAGAGCATTAAAAGTAAAGAAAGGCTTCCTATTTCTTTTTATAAGGAAAGTATAAAATTAATACAACTTGGTATTAAAACAAGCAAAAAAGACAGGGAAAAAGATAAAGACAAAGGAAAAAAGAAAATTATACATCAATATCACTTACAAATATTGATTTAAAGTACTACATAAAATAAAATAGTGACAGAATATAACCCCCCCACACACAAAAATCAATACATCATGACCAAGTGTCATTCATTTCAGATATGCAAAGTTGGTTCAATATCAGCAATCCATTAATAAAATATTCTAATAATAGATCTAAATGAGGGACATAATGCGATTAATTCAACAGATGCTGGAAAAGGCCTTTAACAAAATATAATTTCCCATTCCTAAAAGATAAGAAAACAAAACAATTCAAGAAAACAACTGATGAATACTTTCTGAACACAACAAAATTATATATGTATATATATACACACACATATATTTATGAGCCTGAAGCCAGCAGCCAGAATCTTATTTAATGGGATAATAACATCTCCCATAATGGATTGTTATAAGGATTGATTAAGACAATAAGACAATATAGATATGGAAATTCATCCATTCATTCAACAAATATTTATTGAGTATTTACATATGCTAGGGACTATAGAAGAGAAAGGAAAAAACAAACAAACCAACTTTCTTCTGTCTAGATTACATGCCAAGCACTGCACTAAGCTAGGTATATTGAAAGTAAACAAAACAGACAGGGATCCTGCTTTCATGGAGTTTACAGAATAATGAGGAAGACAAAAATTAAACAAATAAAAACACACAACATATAGATCAATGAAAATAGTGCTAGATACTATGAAAGAAAGCAAGAAGGGGCTATCTGTGAGCGAGAATAACAGGAGAGACCAACTTCAATTTGAATGGTCTAAGATAGCCTTTCTTTGAAGATTAATTAATTATAGAACACCTGTTTTGTGCCAAGCACTAGTCTCAGTAACAGTCACTGAATAGGGAATAAAACAAAACTCAGTGGCCTTATAGAACTTAGATTCTGGCTAGAAGAGACAGTCAATAAAGAAAAAAGACATATGCCAAATTTTTATAAGTGTTCTATAAAATAGTAAAGCAGGAGACAGAGGATAGGGAATTCTGGGAAAGAGGGTGATGAAAGAAGCAGATGACAATGTTGAAGCAAAGACCTGATAGAGTGAGCACTGATGGGATCTTAGGGTAGAGAATTCCAGAAGTGGAAACAGCAAGGCCCTGCCTGAAGTAGGAATGTGCTTACTGTTCTCAAAAACAGAAAGGATAATGTGGCTAGAGCACAATGGTGAAAGAAAAAAATGGTAAGAGATGAGGTCAGAAAGCTACAGAGGGTGGGAGACCAGACAGTGTAGAAGTTTGTAGCTATAATAAGACTTCTAAGTTTCAATCTGAGTGTGATGAGAACACATGGAGAGTTTTGAGCAAAGGAGTGAAATGATCTGGCTTATATTTTAAACAGACTATTCTGAAGGAGGATTTAGATTATAATATAGCTATTAAGTACTGTGTTGACCTTCCCACTGCTCAAAATAAAGTTGTTTCTTAACTACACCTGTCTGTTATACTCCTATAGCAGCCAAGGATGGTTGGTCACATACATGTCAATAAAATTAAATATTGATTTGACTGGTGATTTTTGAATTAAAAAACAAAACAAGCAAAACACTTCTCTGGCTGTAAAGTACAGATTTGCCTGCAGAGATACACAAACAAAAGCAGAAAAACCAATTAGGACTTCTACAATCCAGGTAAGAAATGATGGTGGCATGCACTGTAGTGTAAGTGCATGAAAAAGTGAGAAACGGATACTGAACAATGAGTGAAAAGGTTTGCCAATAAAGTGAATGTCAAGTTCAAGTAGAATCAAAAACAGCTTCAAGGTTTTTGGCCAAAGGTCCTAGAAAGATGGAATTACCATTTACTGAATGGGGAAAACTTCAGGAAGAACAGAGGGAAAAGGGGGAGTTCAGGGAAAGAATTAGGACTTCAGTTTTAGACCTACTAAATTTGAGATGCCAATCAGACATCCAAGTAGAGATACTTTTGTAAAGTGTTGGAGATATGAGACAAGTTTTGTTGTTTTTTTTTTTAAGACCTAAAGGATGAGGGTGCCTTGGTGGCTCAGTCAGTTAAGCGTCTGACTCTTGATCTCAGCTCAGGTCTTGATCTTGGGGTTGTGAATTCAAGCCCCATCTTGGGCTCCATGCTGGGCACGGAACATACTTTAAAAAAAAAAAGGAGGGGGGCACCTGGGTAGCTCAGTGTGTTAAGCCTCTGCCTTTGACTCAGGTCATGATCTCAGGGTCCTGGGATCGAGGCCTGCATCGGGCTCTCTGCTCAGCAGGGAGCTTGCTTCCCCTTCTCTCTCTGCCTGCCTCTCTGCCTACTTGTGATGGGGCTCTGTCATATAAATAAACAAAATCTTTGAAAAAAAAAAAAAAAGGATGAGGACAGACAACTGTGAAAGAATGGAGTAAAGAGCAGTGTAGCCAAAGGGAAGGGAATATGAGACTCTAAGGCAGAAAACAGTTTGGCTTACTGAAGACGCAGAAAAAAGGCCAGTGTGCTTAAACCCAGGAGACTATACAACCAGGATGAAAACAATAAGAAATTATTTTTTAAAATACAGAGTCTCCTTATTCTATAATAACAAATGATACATATTTTGGTACCTAAATGGTACAGACTATGTCCCTGACAAAACTCATATGTTGAAGCCCTAACCCTCAGTGTAATGGTATTTGGAAATGGGACTCCTTGGAGATAATTAGAGTAGATGAGGTCATGAGGGTGAGGCCTTCATGATGGGTTAGTGCCCTTCTCTTTTTAAAAAGGGGAAGAGAAAGATGTTTCCTTCTCTCACTCTGTCTCTCTCATTCTCTCTCTCTCTCTCTGCACCTGCACAAAAAAAGAGGTCACCTGAGTATACATGAGAGGGCAGTGAACTATAAAGCTATCTTGCACCTTAATCTTGGACTTTCCAGCCTCTAGAATTGTGAGAAATGAATTTTTGTTATTTGAGCTACTCGGTCTGCAGTATTTTGCTATAGCAGCCTGAGCAGACTAATATACTGGAATTGGGGTTACACTAAACAAAAATGTAAAACATGTGAATGGCTTTGGGAACAGAAGATGGTTATAAGGAAACTGCTAGTGAAAGCCTAAAGTGACTTAAATAAACTATTAATAGAAGCCTCCAGATCCTTTGAGGATGCTATTGGTGAAGGTTTGCAAAATGATAAAACCTTACTGAGGACTAGAAGAAAGGAGAGTGTTGCCACAACAGGAGCAGAAATTATAATAACTATTATCTGCAGTTATGTGAAAATTCGATAAGGAAAATATTGAAGGTGCCACATGGTTTCTTCTTGCGTTTATAGGAAAAAATCTATATTGCTATATTGAGGAAAGGGCTGTTAAACAAAAAGAATTCAGGACTTGATGGTCTTGAAAATTCAAGTTTCTCAAAATGGGAAAAGATGCTAAAATTAAGAAATGGCATTTGAGCAAAGATCAAATCCAGGGCACTGCCAGGAAAAAATGATCCAAAGATGAGGCCCAAGGTGGGACAAATCTTTTGTTAAAGATCTCAGATCAGAAGTGATGCCTCAGAATATAGTTTGAATAGAAAAAAGCCCTCTAAAGAGAAAAAGCCTCTGCCTCACAAATCCTCTATCAAAGAACTACAAGAAAGCTTAAGAATGTTGTCCCTCAGCCATCTCAGAAAGGACCCAAGGAAGAAGAGAGCTTATCTCAAAGGGATTTGCAGGTGTAGCTTTCTGTTTAATGGAGTGACCCAAGGAGATTCACAAGAGACCCACAAAATTCTTAAGATAAAAATAATCTACATAGAGGATTCTTGGGTATTAACATTCTATTTTTTACCTGGTAGGTGGTTTTGGTCACAGTGAGGAGCTCTGTGAGAATTCAATAAGCTGTATATTTATGTTTTGTGTACTTCTCTGTATTGAGGTGTTTTTTTTTAATTTTTTAAAAATTTATTTATTTGTCAGAGAGAGAGGGAGAGCGAGCGAGCACAGGCAGAGTGGCAGGCAGAGGCAGAGGGAGAAGCAGGCTCCCTGCCGAGCAAGGAGCCCGATGTGGGACTTGATCCCAGGACGCTGGGATCATGACCTGAGCCGAAGGCAGCCGCTTAACCAACTGAGCCACCCAAGCATCCCTCTGTATTTGAGTTTTTTTTGTGTTTTTTTTTTTAATTTATTTATTTGTCAGAGAGAGAGGGAGAGAGCGAGCACAGGCAGACAGAGTGGCAGGCAGAGGCAGAGGGAGAAGCAGGCTCCCTGCTGAGCAAGGAGCCTGATGTGGGACTCGATCCCAGGAAGCTGGGATCATGACCTGAGCCGAAGGCAGCCGCTTAACCAACTGAGCCACCCAGGTGTCCCTCTCTCTGTATTGAGTTTTAATGCTCAACAATGAGAAAAATTTTTTTAAACCATTTTATTTATTTATTTGCAGACAGAGATCAAAAGTAGGCAGAGAGGCAGGCAGAGAGAGAGGGGGGAAGCAGGCTCCCTGCTGAGCAGAGAGCCCGATGTAGGGCTCGATCCCAGGACCCTGGGATCATGACCTGAGCCGAAGGCAGAGGCTTAACCCACTGAGCCGCCCAGGCGCCCAACAATGAAAATTTTTAACTTAAAAAAAAATGCTGGGTTCAACCCAGCAACTAACTCAATTCCATTATTTCCTAGCAGGTCACAATCCACACTTTGAAAAATTATGGTCTAGGTAAGAACTGTGGTAGTGAAAGGAGCTGGAAGGAAGAAACATTTGGAGTCTGCAGGTAGGATTGACAGGACCTAACAAGGGACTAGAATAGGGGAAAGGGAGGGAGAAGTGTCAAAGATGATTCATGTTACTTTTTTTTTTAAAGATTTTATTTATTTATTTGACAGAGAGATCACAAGTAGGCAGAAAGGCAGGCAGAGAGAGAGGAGGAAGCTGAGCAGAGAGCCCGACATGAGGCTCCATCCTAGGACCCTGGGATCATGACCTGAGCCGAAGGCAGAGGCTTTAACCCACTGAGCCACCCAGGTGCCCTGATGATTCATGTTTCTGCTTTGATTATCTAAATGGATTTAAGTGCCACTTACTGAGATGAGAAAAACTAGAAAATGAACAAGTTTAAAATTATGGGAGAACACAATTAAGAGTCTGCATCTGAACATACTAAATTTGGGACACCTGAGTAGCTGTCAGTTAAGCATCTGCCTTTGACTCAGGTCATGATCCCAGGGTCCTAGGATCGAGCCCTGACACCGGCCTCCTTGTTCAGTGGTGAGCCTGCTCGTCCCTCTGCCTGCTGCACCCTCTGCTTGTGCTCTGTCTCTCGCTCTAACAAAAAAAAAAAAAAAGAAAGAAAGAAAGAAAACTTTTAAAAAGTAAAAATGAACATGTTAAATTTGAGATGCCTATTAAAGAAACAAGCAGAGATCCAAGATGCCAACTAGATATGTGAGTACAGAGGCCATCACTGGTGCCCCTCTCCCTGCAAGTATATTACTTTGGGTATTTTTTCCTTATAGGACTAATAACTACCTGAAATTATCTTCATTTTTTTCATGTGTTATTGTCTGACTCAAACTAGAAATTTAAGCAAAAATTTCACATCTCATCTGCTTTTTGACAGCTTGTGAATGAATGCAATAATACACTTATTTTTCCCTCTTAAATGTCCTTTTAGGTCTATCTTTGTAGTTTCCTACCACAAAAGAAATGAAATATATTTCCCTATCCCTTGATTCCAAGTTTGCCATTAACTTGCTTTGGTCAACAGCCTAAGTTTCAAAAGGCTTTACGTGTTGCAGATAACTCCCTTGTCCTTCTGCTGTCACCATGAAAAGGACATGCCTGGGCCAGCTCTCTGGTCCCAGGAAGAGGAGAGACATATGACCCTGCCAAACAAGAGTAGAACAGAGCTTCCAACCAATCAATAGTCATATGATTAACCCAAGCAAGATCTGAGCTCAGCTTAGATGAGCTGATTCCCAATCTACTAATTTGTAAACTCTAATAATAAATAATTTTTTAAAACCACTGAGTTTTAGCATGCTTTATTACAAAGAAATTGCTAACTGATATACTGCTATAGTCCAATGCCTAGAACAGTGCCTAGAATATAATGAGAGCTCAAAAAATATTTTAATTGAAAAGGAAATGGACAAGGAATAGCCAAAGAGGTAAGAAAAACCAGGAGAATGAGATGTCATTAAAGCCAAGAGAAGAGTAAGTTTTAAAGAAGGAAGTGGTCAAAGGGATTAATGGTGGTGAAGTTTGTTAAATTAGGATTGAAATGTATGTACCGGATATGACAACATGGTGTTCAGTGATAGCCTTGAGAATGGAGGGAAGCCAGATTGGAATGGACTGACTTTAAAAATGTAGGAAATAGCTATAAGAAAGAAAATTCTCATGGCCAAAAACTAGCAATGCTCCTCCCACCATTCTTCCTTGAAGATTTTTTTCCTTTCTAATTATTTGGTCTATCAAACAACCTGGGATATTTTTCCTAGAGAGAACAGGAATATTGACGTTTGAGTATGATCATTTCCCTTCTTATCTAATAGTACATAGCAAGGCACTGATTCAGGGTCATACAATTAAAAAAAAAAATCCTATCTGCACCATCCCATGCTTCAACTAACTGCTAAGGCAAGCCAATTATTGATCATCAGTCAAAAAATTAGGATGTTTACCTACAAAATACAAATCAACTATGAAATTTAAATCTAAGAAAATATTGTGAAATGACAGATGATGGATTCTTGGTGAATTCAAGTACTAAGAATTAAATTTGGCTATATAAACATATTACCAACAGCATGCTTTAAGTGTCATCATATTCAGAACTAATGAACCTCAATTTATAATTCATGATTAAAGGGGACAAGATTTATGTTATTTTTCCTATTTCAATTTCTTGGTGTGGAACACTCTATGTAATTCCCATATGCTGTCCTATATATAAATATTTTCTCTAAAATTAAATTCTAGGTGGACTATTTCTCCAAAACGGTTCAAAAACCGTTTTATATCTTATATATCCAGGCATTGTCCACAGATCCTGAATAAATTCCTGTTGTTTCTCATCACATGCATACAACTACCAATAGGCCTTAACATTTTTTTAACATACCATATTTTTCCATGTGCTCTTTTCCAGCAAATGCAAACATCTGAGGAGCAACTGGTTTGGCAGACAATCCATATTTATTGATCAGGACCTCAAGATGTTTATCAATGGGGTTGGTCCTACCTGAAGACTAAGAGAGAGGGAAAAAATTAGTACGTGATATGATAATTGTCTCTTTTGACTACTACAGTGTTACTAAGACACATACATATTCTAAGCACACAGTAAAGCAAAAATAAGCAATGTGAATAAAATCAGTCAGGAAATGCTTTGCAGGGAAACATGGAAAGGAAAAACAATCAAGTGAGGAATTAATTTTTCATGAAATATTTATAAAGAATACAATGGGTGGGGGGAGATGCCTGGGTAGCTTAGTCAGTTAAGTGCCCAACTCTTGGTTTCAGCTCAGGTCATGATCTCGTCTCATGGGATTGAGCCCCGCGTCGGGCTCTGCACTCAACGTGGAGTCTGTTTTGGATTCTCTCTCCCTCTCCCTCTTGCTCTCTCTCTCTCTCTCAAATAAGTAAATAAAATCCTTAAAAAATAATAAGAAAATAAAAATAGATAAAGACTCCAGTAGGTACCCATAACTACTCAAGATGCTGGAAATACAATGTGAATAAAATAGGTAAAGCCTCTGCTCATCTGGCATTTACATCTGTGGCAGGGAGGGGCAAAAATAGAAGATAAAAATAAATTAAAATGTAAATAGGGGTGCCTGGGTGGTTCAGTCAGTTGAGCATCTAACTCCTGCTTTGAGCTCAGGTCATGAGCTCAGAGCTGTGGGATCAAGCTCTGCCTCGGTTCTGTGCTCAGTGCTGAGTCTGCTTGTCCCTCTCCTTCTGCTCCTCCCCCACTCACTTGCTCTCTCACTTTCAAATACATAAATATTTTTAAAAAATGTAAATAATATTATTTTCCTACCCCCCAAGCCCCCCACATTGCATCTCCGCAAGATGGGATCAGGAGGGAGGCAAACCATAAGAGACTCTTACTGTCACAAAACAAACTGAGAGTAAAAAAAAAAACAAAAAACAAAAAACTGAGGGTGACGGGGGGAGGAGCGTAGGGAGAGGGGGGTGGGGTTATGGACATTGGGGGGGTATGTGATATGATGAGTGCTGTGAAGTGTGTAAACCTGGCGATTCACAGACCTGTACCCCTGGGGCTAATAATACATTATATGTTAACAAAAATAAATATATAAATAAATAATCTTTAAAAATGTAAATAATAACGTTATAAAAAAGAATAAATCCAAGTAAGGGAATAAAGACTGGAGATAGGAAGTGTTACTTTAAACACAACTGTCAGGGAAGGTCTCACTAACCAGCGGTATTTGAGCAGGAATGTGAAGCAGTAAGGGGTAAGTCATTTAGGTAACCTTGGGAGAGAAGAATTCTAGGCAGAGGGAACAGCAACAAAAAGCATCCTAAGGCAGGAGCATGCTTGGGTGTTTGAGAAAAGAAGTGAATTAGGATTAGAATAAAGCAATACTCAGAAAGTATAATCACCTTTGTTTCTATGGTACTAGAGTACAAGAACATATTTCCTAACACTAATATTCCACAAAGGGAAAGCTAACAGTTTCTTCTCAGTTTACCTACTAGATTATGAATTCCCTGAAGTCATGAATTCTTTTTTAAATTTGTACCTTTGTACAAATACCCAGTGCTTAGCATATGGACTGAAACATAGAAAACATTCTATAAATACTGTTGAATGAATAAATGAAGATTATTTTTTGATCCACAAGGGCTTCCAGAGGGTATACTGTCCAGCCATTCTCTTTGAAGAAGAGAAAATAGTCTTCTTTTTTTTTTTTTTTTTTAATTTATTTTTGGTAGGCTCCATGCCCAGCATGGAGCTCAATGTGAGACTTGAACTCATGACCATGATATCAAGACCTGAACTGAAATCAAGAATCAGATGCTCGAGGCACCTGGGTGGCTCAGTGGGTTAAGCCTCTGCCTTAAGCTCAGATCATGATCTCAGGGTCCTGCGATCAAGCCCCGCATCAGGCTCTCTGCTCAGTAGGGGAGCCTACCTCCCCCTTTCTCTCTGCCTGCCTCTCTGCCTACTTGTAATTTCTGTCTGTCAAATAAATAAGTAAAATCTTAAAAAAAAAAAAAAAAAGAATCAGATGCTCAACCAACTGAGCTACCCAGGCACCCCAAGAAAAAATAATCTTAAAGGAAGAAAATAATTTTCAGATATGATAAACAGCTTGACAATCCAAAGTATACTTTAACATAAATGGGTCTGGTGTAGTCTCTGAACACAGAAATCTAAAAAATAAGTACATATAATTATGTGTTTAGATGGCTACAGATGGAAATTTTTTTCTGCCAAAAGAAATTTTGAAAAACAAAGAGAAAATGTTCATTGTTAAGTAAAAAAAGGGATGTTAATTAAAACAATGTGGACTACAACATGATGGATTACAGAAAACAGATTTATCCTTCTACATTAACCAACTAAAAACCTGGACAAAATATACAAAGCAATCGTTTTCAGACAATGTACAAGTAGAAAGCATTGTATAGTGGCCTCTGAGTTAAGGAAAATAAGTAAGGTAAGCATTATGATTGTCCCCAGATTGCTACCTGTAAAGAGTAGGGAAGAGCAACGCTGTTGAAGTTGGAGTCTTCCTAAGTTAAAGGAACAGAGTTCAGAGAAACCAAGGCATCTAGAATTCACAGAAAAAAGAAAGATAGAGGGGTGGGGGCGAGCATTTGCACATGCTCTGAACATGCAAAGAGTGTTGAGTCTTCAGTGAGTCTGATCAATTCATGAATATGAGGAAACTACTGAGATAAGGAAAAAAAAATCACTGGAGCAGACAGAACAATTCCCAATGCTCACACAGGGCCAGAAATAGTTTTTATTCTCAACAACCATAATAGAAAGATCTCCTAACATATGGGGTATCAATAGAATCCTGAGGTTATTGCCTGAAAGGCCAGGCCAGATTAGCCTATGAATAAAGACTGTTCTGATTCTACCTAACAGAGCTTAAAAGCAAATCTCAAAAAGGATCAAACCGTTTCTAAAAGAAACTTGCCCAGAACACATCCCCACATAGTTAAAAGAATATAAAAATTCAACACCCAACAAAGTAAAATGTACAATGTCTAGCATCCAATCACAGGTCATAAGTCATGCAATGAAATAGAAAAATATAACCTGCAAGGAGTAGACTATCAATCAATAGAAAGACTTAGAAATGACACACAGTAGATTTAATAGATACCATTAAGAGGGTTCATAAATATACTCCAATTGTTCAAGAAGGCAGAAGCATAAGCATGACAATGAAAAATATGGAAGAAATGAAAGAAGACCCACACAGAACCTTTAGAGATTTAAAAAAATACAGTATCTGAAATGGAAAGTACACTGAATGCAATTAACAGCAGACTAGACAATATAGCAGATTAGTGAACTTAGGTACATAACAAAAAATACATGAAGAGAAAAAAACTCTAGAAAAAAATTAATAAAGCATCAGTGAGTCATAGAACAACAATCAAATTTAGTAAATGTATCACTGGAGTTCCAGAAAAAGAGAAAGTGGGGAGAAAGAGAAGTCAGAAGAAAGATATTTAAGATATAATGGCTGGGGACACTGGGTGGCTCAGTCAGTTAAGCATCAACTCTTTTTTTTTTTTTTTTAAGTGCTCCAATTTTTCACCCTTTATTTGCTAACACCTGCAGAGTGCATTCCGTAGTCTCTATTTCCAATTCTTACCTTCAGTCAACTAAGATAGGCTCACGCCCACCTTTCATTTTTTTTTTTTTAAATTTCTTTTCAGCATAACAGAGTTCATAGTTTTACACCACACCCAGTGCTCCATGCAATGCGTGCCCTCCACAATACCCACCACCAGGCTCCCCCAACCTCCCACCCGCCGCCCCTTCAAAACCCTCAGGTTGTTTTTCAGAGTCCATAGTCTCTCATGGTTCATCTCCTCCCCAATTTCCCTCAACTCCCTTCTCCTCTCCATCTCCCTATGTCCTCCGTGTTATTTGTTATGCTCCACAAATAAGTGAAACCATATGATAATTGACTCTCTCTGCTTGACTTATTTCACTCAGCATAATCTCTTCCAGCCCCGTCCATGTTGCTACAAAAGTCTGGTATTCATCCTTTCTGATGGAGGCATAATACTCCATAGTGTAATGGACCACATCTTCTTTATCCATTCGTCTGTTGAAGGGCATCTTGGTTCTTTCCACAGTTTGGCGACCGTGGCCATTGCTGCTATAAACATTGGGGTACAGATGGCCCTTCTTTTCACTACATCTGTATCTTTGGGGTAAATACCCAGTAGCGCAATTGCAGGGTCATAGGGAAGCTCTATTTTTAACTTCTTGAGGA